>JARKHS020000053.1:0-246014 GCA_030143305.2 Amblyomma americanum
TCCTATCCTCCACTGTCTTTCACTTTCCTATCTCTTTCTCACAACTCTCCTATCTCCTACTCACTTCTTAGTTTTTCACTTTTCATAGGCGGCGAGGGTTAACCTTGTGTGGCCAACCACCCTGAGTTGTGTCGGATTTGGTTATAGTTGAGGTGTACAGCTGGCGTGGGCAGGACTTGCGTTCAAGTTCCAGTCCCGTCCCCTTGTTGGACTCCATGGTGGGTGGCTGGCACCATGACTGAAAAACTTCATTTTTTATGGCTCCCCCCTTTCAAAACCTGATCGCTCTCTCAAGAGAGGGCGGAACGAAGCAGCAGACTTTTTTTCAAAAAAGAAACCGACATTGACATTCACCAAGTTCTATGTTATCCACAGCGAAAGTAATGAAAAACAAGCAAGAATAATTTCTCCGTTCCTTGTGTCTAAATGCCTAACAGATACCCTGGGCCCTGGCTACAAGGCTTCTAAAATGGCCAGCGGAGACGTATTGTTAGCACTCCTTGACAACACCCAGAACTCGAAAATCGCAAACATTGCATCCATCGGAGAAACCCCAGTTTCCATAACAGCGCACCGATCCCTAAACTCAGTCCGTGGAGTCATCTCTGAAAACGACTTCCTACACCTAACCGAGAAAGAATTGCTGGAAGGCCTGTCTGACCAAAATGTCACAGATGTGTACAGAATCAAAATCCGGAAAGACAATAAAGAAATAGAGACAAAACACTTGTCAAAGGTTTGGCCACGGCTCACAGAGCTGCCGCGGCCGCAAAACGTGCGCAAAATGTGCTTCCAAGGATCCCATTTCTGAGGAATGTGACGCAGCCCTGCGCTGCGCTAACTGCGAAGGAGAACATGCTGCATACTCCAGGGCCTGTCCGTCCTGGAAGAAGGAAAAAGAGATTATCACGATAAAAACCAAGGAAAAAATTTCATTTAGAGAAGCAAGAAGGCGATTTGCCGTTACCAACCAGTTCTCCTTCACAGCAAAATCCAGCTTTGCTGATATGGTGCGCAGGGGCGGTGCACCACACAGCACCCCGGTCGCTGCCGAGGCCACTTCCATCGAGCCAATGGCAGGACCATTCACGCCCCAGGCAGGGTCAGCGAAAGCTGCCCTGCCAGTGTCAAAGCAGGGAGCGCCGGCCCATGCGTCGGCATCCCGCAGGACTTTCCCCTACCGGGGGAGGACTGAAACCCACAAACCCGCGGCTTCCCCGCGGTCTTCCAGCGCCTCTCGTGAGGCGATGGATATAACTGCCACTCCGCCTCCACTACAGAGGCGGAACAGCTCTCTTGAGCGGAAAAAAAACAGGCCCCTAATAACGGGCCCACTACTTAAGTAAATCCCCTTTCATTTCCTCTCAAAAACATAAACATGGCTTTTTAATCCATTGGAATTGTAGAGGACTTATGCGAAATTACAGCGACATAACACATATTTTAGGGTCAATGTTACCCACAGCTTTATATCTTCAGGAGACCAATCTTGGTCCACAACATGTACATATCCTGAAACATTATAAAACTTATAGACGCGATCGAGAGCAGGTAAATCGGCTATCGGGAGGCGTCGCGATAGTCGTTCAAAGCGGTGTCCCTGCTCAAGAAATTAAACTCAAAACAAAACTTGAGGCGGTTGCAGTCAGTATCGTAAGCTACAAAACACTACCAATCTGTTCCGTATACATTCCTCCACATTTTACGTTAACACTCCATGATCTACAGCAACCGATCAGAGAACTTCCGGAGCCATATCTGTTACTTGGGGATTTTAATGCTCACTCCTCCCTGTGGGGAAGCGAACGCTGTGACGCTAGAGGTCAAATAATCGAAGATTTTATCCTGACGAATAATGTATGTCTTTTAAATACGAAAAAGGCCACATACTGTCCCCCAACATCTGGGAAAAATGAGCAGTTTAGACCTGTCTTTTTGTTCACCTTCTGTTTTTAGCAGGCCGCCGCGGTGGCTGAGTGGTTATGGCGCTCGGCTGCTGGCCCGAAAGACGCTGGTTCGATCCCGGCCGCGGCGGTCGAATTTCGATGGAGGCGAAATTCTAGAGGCCCGTGTACAGTGCGATGTCAGTGCACGTTAAAGAACCCCAGGTGGTCGAAATTTCCGGAGCCCTTCACTACGGCGTCCCTCATAGCCTGAGTCGCTTTGGGACGTTAAACCCTCATAAACCATAAACCATCTGTTTTTAGCGATTTTAAGTGGGACGTTTTAGACAACCCGTTTGGGAGTGATCACCTACCAGTTTTTATAAGCCTATCATCCTCACCTGCAGTCATGCCTACCAAACCACGGCGATGGAAGCTACATCTAGCTGATTAGGCGTTGTTTAGAGAAAAGGCCAGATTAGAAGACATTTACTCAGAAACACTTAGCATAGATGAAATCAATGAAATTCTCACAAAATGTATCATCGATGCTGCACGGCTAGTTATTCCCCTGTCCACAGGCGTGGTGCGCCAGAACCACAAGGTATGGTGGACGCGAGAATGTTGGGAAGCCAAAAAACACGAAAATAAGGCCTGGGGTGTATTTCGTAGGTATCCTACTCACGAAAATCTAATAGCTTTCAAAAAGGCAAAAGCTAAAGCCCGATATATACGGCGGAACGCGGAAAAAATGTCTTGGCAAAATTATGTCTTCCATAAACAGCTCGGTAACATAAAAAAAAATGTGGGAGCAGGTCAGAAAAGTAAATGGCAGCTATTCCCCATTCACCCTTCCTCTGCTGACGGATCCTGGTATTCAGACAAGTATTAAAGAACAAGCAGACATTTTGGGGCAACATTTTTTTATAGTTTTTAGTTCTTCCCACTATACACAGTCATTCTTAAAATACAAAAACACAGTCGAAAAACAAAGACTCCCTACGGCAGGCAGCACAAACGAGCCTTACAATAATTTGATTACACTTCAAGAAATACAGAGAGTACTGTCTATAGGTAAACAAACTGCACCAGGCCCCGACGAAATTCATTATGAAATGCTGTCCCATCTATCTGAGCAATCTGTAGAAGTTCTGTTAAAATTTTTTAACAAAATATGGGTCGTAGGGAAAATGCCAGCTGCTTGGAAAAAAGCCATTATTGTTCCATTTCTAAAACTAGGAAAGCCACCAACCTCCCCTAACAGTTACAGGCCTATAACCCTTACAAGCTGTCTTGCCAAATCTTTTGAGAGTGTTATAAATATTAGATTAATGTTTATTCTAGAATCCCGAGAGCTTCTTGATGCCCACCAATGTGGTTTTAAAAAAACTTTTTCCACAGTCGACCATTTAGTCCGCCTGGAAAACACAATCCGAGAGGCCTTTATACACAGACAACACTGCCTTTCAGTTTTTTTCGATATGGAGAAGGCATATGACACGACCTGGAGGTTCGGAATTCTTCGCGACCTGGCAGAGCTTGGTATCGCGGGAGGATGCTGAAATATTTGAGCGACTTTTTATCCAACCGTTCTTTCCAAGTTCGTCTCGGCGCAACCCTCTCAAATAATTTTACTCAGGAAAACGGTATTCCTCAGAGATGCATTTTAAGTACCACATTGTTCATAGTAAAAATGAATTCTTTAACCAGTATAATTCCACAGTCCATTATGTACTCGGTCTACGGTGATGACCTTCAAATTGCGTGCACATCTTCTAGCCTGGCAACTTGTGAGAGACAACTACAACTCACAATAAACAAATTAGCACTTTGGGCAGACAGAAATGGATTTAGGTTTTCTCCACAGAAAACTGTTGCGGTTCTTTTCTCGCTGCAGAGAGGACTGCAGATTGATCCCACCCTCCACTTGAACGACACCACACTTCCAGTAAAACAAGAACACAAATTTTTAGGCTTAACTTTTGACAAAAAGCTAACGTTTCTACCACATATAAACACCCTAAAAAAGAAAGCCACCCAATCCCTGAATATACTCAAAGTACTCTCTCGGAAGCGTTGGGGATCCGATAGGAGGTGCCTATTGCACATCTATCGCTCTCTAGTACGCTCTTCGTTAGACTATGTATCCACAGTGTATGGGTCTGCGAGGCCATGATACCTTAAAAAGCTAGATCCAGTACAAAACCTCGGGTTGCGCCTTTCAACTGGTGCTTACAGAACATCACCCATAAATAGCCTTCACGTAGAAGCAAATGAACCGACCCTCACCAACAGGAGAACAATGCTTACCTGTGCATACGTACTGAAAATAAGGTCGCTACCGAAACATCTTTGTTACACCATAGTTACAAAATGCCCATCCAGAACACTGTTCACCAACAAACCTCAAGCTGTAAAACCATTGCTCCTCCGCTTTGAAGAAATATGCCAAGAAATAAACATACTAGATTCACTTCCTGATGTTGCCCAGAGACCCGATAGGTTGCCACCTTGGTACTTGTTTCCTGGTGTATGCGATTTCGCACTGACACACATTCAAAAAAGACATACCCCACTGGAATATATACAGCAAGAGTTTCTTGGAGTAAGTGAAAAATACAAGAATTGCACAGATTTCTACACAGATGGCTCTAAGACAGCACTCTATGTAGGGAGCGCGATAGTGCAAGGAAAATGGGAAAAAGTAGTCAGGCTGCCTCAGTGCGCTTCAATCTTTACAGCAGAATGCTACGCCATTGCTATAGCTGTAGAACAAATATTGAAGAAAAACATACAGAACAGTGTTATCTACAGTTACTCTCTCAGCGTAATTACAGCAATAAACGCCAGAAATGCAACTGAACCCTTAATAGGAAACATAATACATAATGTAATACGAGCTTATTCACAAGGACATACAATAAAGTTTTGCTGGGTTCCCAGTCACGTGGGCATCAGCGGAAATGAGAGGGCTGATGCAAGCGCCGCACTTGCCCTTAACGCAAAAATAAAACCAGTAAACATACCGCATAAGGACTGCATCAAGTCAGTCCGGAATAAATTGAGAGAAAAATGGCAGGCCTCTTGGGACAACGAGGTTAACAACAAGCTGCACTTTGTAAAACCTGTCCTGGGTGAATGGGAGACCTGTAGGCACCAGGAACGATTTATTGAAGTAATTTTATGTCGTCTCCGCATTGGACATACACACATTACACATAATTTCTTACTAACGAAACATGACAAACCTCGTTGTGATAGATGTGGAGACGAACTAACAATAAACCATATTTTATTCTCTTGTGCAAAACTCGAAAAACTAAGAAATAAGCACTTTACGAAGTTTTATAATGAATACATTCCTTTACACCCAGCGCTGCTTTTAGGCGAAAATGCCATTGTTAACATATCTTCCGTTTTTAGCTTTTTAAAAGAAGCAGATGTTCTTCAGAAACTGTAAACTTTGATCCACAGCTTTGCTTTAAAATAAGATGCATTTCAGCTATTTTCTCATTCCATGAGAAGAGGGCTGAGGTAGTTATTTGAATGGTTGGGAGCCTCAGGATCCTTGCCCAGCCAAGGATGGCTACTTAGGTTATCTGACCTTCTTGAAAGCGTTTATTTTTAGCCATTTATAAAATTTCTTCTTTCTCTTATTACTAAAAGAACGAAATAGCAATGTAAGTCCTCTACACAACCATGTTTCCTCCCACCTACAGAAAAGTGTTCATATACCTTGAGCCTGGCGCATGATAGCCTTAGCTGCTTATGTGCCATTAAACCCAACACAACACAACACAAGGATAGACCAGATCGCCGAATCATATGAACTCAATCTTTCTGTAAAGCACCTGTTCCCGTACAAAAATGATGTCGCACCTTAGATGAAAACGTCCGTGGAATGTAATTTTGCATTAGGTAAGTGCGTCAAGAAAGCTGCACCATTGGCATTTACAAAAAGCGAGTTTTTTTAAATTGAAGGAAAATTTAATGAATTTACAGCTTTATACACAGAGGGCTTAAAATCTCACAATAGAGTTGGTGCAGCTGCTGTGCAAAAGTGTTCAACCAGTCGTGCCATTGTACTTCACCGAAAAGCAAGTGTGTACACCGCGGAAATATATGAAACATTGACAGCACTGGACGACATAAGTAATGAACACAATAAAAGTGCAGTAATATACAGACTGCAGAAGTGCCATGACTGCAATTAGCTCGAAAAATACATCAAAAAACCCTCTTTTACTGCACATACTGCAAAAACTGCATCAGGTAGCTTGCGATACGCGGGTACAACGTACATTTCTGCTGGGTTGTAAGCCCTGTTGTAATTCCTGGAAACGAGCTCGCAGACTCCGTGGCAGGAAATGCAACCAGGAGTGACGTCTGGAAAATTAAGATCCCCTGGAAGAACTATAAAGGAACAATTAGGCGAGCGCTGAAATCTAAATGGCAGGTCGAATGAAACCACGCACTTAATAATAAACTGCAGCTTTAGCTCGCTCAGAGAAAGTTGATACATAGAGAAATTTGGCACATAAATAACTTGGTACTAATAGAAACTCTGTGCTAAGAGAAACTAGGTCACTTAGAGAAACTTGGTCGCATAGAGAAACTTGGGCACTTAGAGACACTTGGACACTTCGAGTGACTTGCACAGCGAAGACGCGAAGCAGGTTAGTGATGCCCATTGCAGATGTGCTGCCGAGCCCACTGAAGGGTGCACCGATGTGCAAAGGGATTATATTGGCCGTCCTTGATGGCGATAGCATGATTGAAGTTCCGGTGACCAGATGTGAAGATAGGCACAGCCTTTGATCCAGAGAAGGGGGATGGGGTTGCGCACACTGGTATGCGCAACCGTCAAATGATGCAGCGCCTTCCGAGAGACGCAGTTTGTCAGAGTACACCGATCGCTTGGGCGCGAAGTTGAATTCCTCAGGCTCGGAACGAGCGGCGCAACGGGGCATCGACCACGGGCCAGGCGGGACGCCCGGTAGCGGACCGGTCACAAGGGCAGGACCGGAGACCTGCCCGCCATAGGAGCCCAGAGACTGAAGCCACCAGATGCTAGGACACTGCACAGCGAAGAAGCGAGGCAGGTTAGTGATGCCCATTGTAGATGTGCTGCCGAGCCCACTGAAGGGTGCACCGATGTGCAAAGAAATTATATTGGCTGTCCTTGATGGCGATAGCATGATTGAAGTTCCGGTGACCAGATGTGAAGATAGGCACAGCCTTTGATCCAGAGAAGGGAGGTGGGGTTGCGCACACTGGTATGCGCAACCGTCAAATGTTGCAGCGCCTTCCGAGAGACGCAGTTTGTCCGAGTACACCGATCGCTTGGGCGCGAAGTTGAATTCCTCAGGCTCGGAACGAGCGGCGCAACGGGGCATCGACCACGGGCCATGCGGGACGCCCGATAGCGGACCGGTCACAAGGGCAGGACCGGAGAACTGCCCGCCGTAGGAGCCCAGAGACTGAAGCCACCAGATGCCAAGGCACTGCACAGCGAAGAAGCGAGGCAGGTTAGTGATGCCCATTGTAGATGTGCTGCCGAGCCCACTGAAAGGTGCACCGATGTGCAAAGGGATTATATTGGCCGTCCTTAATGGCGATAGCATGATTGAAGTTCCGGTGACCAGATGTGAAGATAGGCACAGCCGTTGATCCAGAGAAGGGAGGTGGGGTTGCGCACACTGGTATGCGCAACCGTCAAATGATGCAGCGCCTTCCGAGAGACGCAGTTTCTCCGAGTACACCGATCGCTTGGGCGTGAAGTTGAAGTCCTCAGGCTCGGAACGAGCGACGCAACGGGGCATCGACCACGGGCCAGGCGGGAGGCCCGGTAGCGGACCGGTCACAAGGGCAGCACCGGAGACCTGCCCGCCGTAGGAGCCCAGGTACTGAAGCCACCAGATGCCAAGGCACTGCACAGCAAAGAAGCGAGGCAGGTTAGTGATGCCCATTGTAGATGTGCTGCGGAGCCCACTGACTTGGTACTTACACTTGATACTTAGAGACCCTTGGTACTTAGAGACACTTTGTATTAGATAAACTTGGTATCAGAGAAACTTGGTCTTTGAGAATATTGGTATTAGAGAAACTTGGTACTAAAGAAACTTGGTACATAGAGAAACTTGGTACATAGCGATAGATGGTTACAAAGAGAATCTTGGTTACTTAGAGAGACTTGGTCACTTAGCGAAATCATGGTTAAAAATGCCGCGCGAAAAGACGGGGACAAATGAAGAAGTGCACAGGAGTTGCGCTGACTACCAACACATTTATTCAGAGAAAGGATCAGCTTATAAAATGGCATCCAGAACTCACGTGGCCAATTTAATCAGCAGCAGTAATAAATCTATCTAACACACACTAATTATTGCCCACAATATCAAAGGAACAGCAAATCGAGGCCACGTAACGTCAGCCCCGAAACCAAAACCAGAGGACCAGGAAGAGCCATAATATCGACGAATACACGCCCTCGCATTACGAAGCAAATGACAGACACAAGGAACAGACAACCAAAACAGACGAAAACAACATAGTCTCCTCAAAAACTGTGTCAAAACTCGAAGAAATTCCGAGTCAAGCGGCGAAACGCTTAAGGGCACAGGGTAAGCCCTATACTTCCCATGCATTTTAGGCCATGTTGAGGTGCATGTTTCTCACTAACTAATAACAGTAGCCTAATAATACATATATTATTGTTTGCCAAATTTTGTGCTCTTTTCACTGAACTAGAATATTTGAAATGTGTTGAAAATTCGATTTTTAGTAAATTTTTTTCCGGTAGTACACAAATCTGGCCTTTGCGCATTTCAAAATTCATAACAGAATAACTGCTCAGTGAACTTGCTTAATTCTAGTTCAGTAGTTGGCAACACTTATGTAGATTGCAAAAAAAATCAGCCGTCTGTCTTGAAAGGCATTGGAAACAATGGTACCTTTGTAAGATAAAACACTTATTTGAGATAATAGAGCGTAAAGAGAAAAAAGATGTGAAAAACCATTTTTTATTCGCAGAAACGCCTCCATAGTAATTGGTTTAATAGCCCCCTGCTTCGTAGTCACTGTCGCCGTCATTTTTTCGCTTTTCGGCTTGTCGTTTTGACTGTCGGGCCTCTTTTGTAAGCTGTCGTGTTGCTCGGTCCGCAAAGTACATGCGCTTACGGTCAGCTTCCCTCAGCCACTTGATGGTGTTGCTCCCTGGGTTCAATCCACACGCCTTCAAAACGTTGGCCCGTGCGATGCTACCATCATTAAATGAAAGAACAGCATCCAGTGTTGCCATCCGTAGAGTCCGAAGCCTAACAAACACATTCTTTGGCGCGCGTTCCCAAACAACATGGTTGAACGACTCATTTGCATTTTGAGTTCGCCCATGCAGGCACTTCTCTAGGAGCTCAGCCTTCGATAGCTCCCTATAAATGGGTTTGATAGCCTCCAAGACAGATGCAGGCAAACTCTCCTTGTGGAAAAATGGCTTGCCCTCTGACTGACTTCTGTTGAAGGCACACCACGTATCAGGTCCCTTTGGGCAAAGTCCATGGCACGGGTCATCGTCTGTGGCCGATAAGTGGAAGAAGGTTGCCCAAACGGCCTTTCGCATTTCATCCAGGTTTCCTACATTTCTTCTGATGGCCAAACCATAGTACGTCTGGAGCTTGTCTATTACTGCATCAGTCAGTCGGCCTCGGCCCGAGAGGCTCTTTCCATCAGAGAGTTTTCCTGCTTTGTTTCCTTTTTTTAGCCTTCGTAACCTTGTGCCCATCCTTTTTTGCACGTGCCCTATGCACTCAACCTTGGATATTTCAACGGAATCACCATGTGGCATTTGTGCCTTCACAGCCATAAAAGCCTTGCTGTCACCATCCCCAAGGTATTTGACGTATCGAACGCCGTGAAGCTCCTCACTCCTGCCGAAAATTTTCAGTGCTCCTGCGACTTCCATTCCACCGCTGGTGCCTTGGTAGTTGCTTTGGCACACCTCTCTATGAAGGGGGTCACTGTTTGTACCCTTGATGCTGCACTTTGGACAACGTTTAGACAAAACCTCCACATCCAGCACTTTCCCAGAGTCTACACTGGTCGCAGAGACTATGCCGTTATTGGAAGTATGGCCTCGCTTCTGCCAGCTTCCATCAAGAGCAACTGCGATGTCTTTATCCCCCTCATTCAGCTGCACAGCTTCGTCAGCTGCCCTTTTCATCGACTCCTGAGCAGCAGCTTCGATGTGACCTAGAAGCTCTTGATTGTATTTCGCAAACTTTGTCGGCGGCTTAGGAAGGTTTAGCATAGCACAGAGTATATTTCCTGCAGCCATTCCCTTACCAATGGACCTCAAGGCATACACTAACCTGAGGTTGGCTTCATAGAGGCCAGAAGTAGTTTTCTTTGACGTCTCAAATCGTTGTGCGGCACTACACACTTCACAGTTCAAACTGTAAACGCTTGCAACACCTACCCGTTTTGTCACAATTTCGATGAGCTCAACACTTCCACCGCACTCTCTGCACACACAAATCTGTGTAATTGCGGCACAAATGCCGTCCATGTCCATTAAGGCATATTGGCTGCTGCTCTGTAGCACATCCTCTTCCTGGAGGCACAGATAAAATCTTGAAAGCTTCGATGTCGAGGAGCTGGCGCGTTCGGCGTTCGGGATCTCATTCGGTCGTGGACATCCTTTTGCTTTTTCACGATGAGCGTAGCGGTTGCCGTGAAATTCACGCCTGACGAAGGCCTTCTTTGCCCTGGGCATCTCAACTTATCAGCAGCAACCAACACCGGCACAATTTACAATACTGATCGAAAGGGACAGCACTCGGACGCAGCTGCATGAAGGTTGCAGAAACGTGGAAAAAACGTGCAAAGCGTCTCAGGATTGTCTTGGCTAAAAAAGAGGAGCTGTACAATAGTTGCCAGACAATTTTTTTATATGTAGTTGATTTTAGACAAGTTTGGAAATCAGGTGGTGGGCTTTTTGGTTGAAAAAATTGACGTTAATCCTGAAAGGGGGCGTGGCCGCTCCCTACTTGGTTTCGGAAAAAGCGTTTTTCAGCCGTAAATATGGCTTTCTGAGGAAAGTGCGATCATGGAACATGTGTAGAAAGAATTTAACTTCTAAAATTCCAAAAGAAAAAAAAAACGATTTTTTTCTAATTTTACCTTACCCTGTGCCCTTAACGAAACCAAACAAAATGCGCCGCTCAAGCTGGGTCAACCGCTAAAAGCCATACAGAGTTATTTAAAACTTATAAAGTTCTATAGAAAAAGACTTATTTCATGTGACGTACAAAACAGTCATAATTAAAGAGTTCTAATGAACAAGACTTATTCTAAATAACGTGCAATACAGAGACGTAATTACAGTGGGTCTAGAGACCTGGACTGCTTCTCAGAAATTAAAATTGAATGCGTGCTGACGCATTTGCCTTCTTCTTTGGCGATCATCGGCGCCTTTATAACGACCCTTTCTATTTCGGTCCTCGCACGTGCTCTGATAACCGTTCGCGAGTAGGAGAGTTCGCACCGTTTGCAGGTCTACGTAACAAAAGCGGCGGGCACTTGGACGACCATTGCAAGGCTTGCAAAGGGTGCGAACCATTCTACTCACGAACGGTTGTCAGAGCACGTGCGAAGACCGAAATTGAAAGGGTCATTGTTAAGGCACGGATGATCGCCGAAGCAGCAGATAAGTCCTTTAGCACGCCTTTGATTTTACATTCAGAGAAGGTGTCGAGATTACTAGGCCCACTGTAATTACGGCTGTGTTTCGCATGTCAATTGGTATACGCCTTGTCCTTTAGAACTTTTACTTTTCTATGACTGTATGGTTTCGAGTGGTTGACACAGCTTTAACATATCGCTTTGTTTGGTTTTGTTAAGCGTTCCATCCTTTCACTCTGCTTTTTTACGAGTTTTGACACAGTTTTGCGGTGGCTGTGTTGTTTTCGATTTTGTGTTGGTTGTTTCTTGCATCTGCCTCTCGCTGCGAGGGAGTGTATTCTTCTATCTTATGGCTGTTCCTGGTCCTCTAGTTTTGGGTTCGGCGCTTACGTTACGTGGCCTCGGTGCGCTGTTACTTTGATATTGTAGGCAATGATTTGTATCTGTGTTAGATAGTTTTATCATGACTGCTGATTTATTTGGTCACGTGCGTTCTGGATGGCATTTTATAAGCTCCTCTTTTCTCTAATAAAATGTGTTGGTAGTCAGCGCCAGTCCTCTGCACTTCTTCGTTTGTCCTTGTCTTCTTGCGCTGCATTATTTAACCATGGTAACCGGCCAACAAGCCCAAACAGCAGCTTTAGCTCGCTGAGAGAAAGTTGATACATAGAGAAATTTGGTACATAAATTAGTTTGTACTAATAGAAACTCTGTGCTAAGAGAAACTAGGTCACTTAGAGAAAGTTGGTGGATAGAGAAAATTAGTACTTAGAGAAACTTGGTTGCATAGAGAAACTTGGGCGCTTAGAGACACTTGGACACTTCGAGCGACTTGCACAGCGAAGACGCGAGGCAGGTTAGGGATGACCATTGTAGATGTGCTGCCCAGCCCACTGAAGGGTGCACCGATGTGCAAAGGGATTATATTGGCCGTCCTTGATGATGGCAATAGCATGATTGAAGTTCCGGTGACCAGATGTGAAGATAGGCACAGCCTTTGATCCAGAGAAGGGAGGTGGGGTTGCGCACACTGTTTATGCGCAACCGTCAAATTATGCAGCGCCTTCCGAGAGACGCAGTTTCTCCGAGTACACCGATCGGTTGGGCGTGAAGTTGAAGTCCTCAGGCTCGGAATGAGCGACGCAACGGGGCATCGACCACGTGCCAGGCGGGACGCCCGGTAGCGGACTGGTCACAAGGGCAGGACCGGAGACCTGCCTGCCGTAGGCGCCCAGGGACTGAAGCCAACAGATGCCAAGGCACTGCACAGCGAAGAAGCGAGGCAGGTTAGTGATGCCCATTGTAGATGTGCTGCCGAGCCCACTGAAGGGTGCGCCGATGTGCAAAGGGATTATATTGGCCGTCCTTGATGGCGATAGCATGATTGAAGTTCCGGTGACCAGATGTGAAGATAGGCACAGCCTTTGATCCAGAGAAGAAAGGTGGGGTTGCGCACACTGGTATGCGCAACCGTCAAATGATGCAGCGCCTTCCGAGAGATGCAGTTTCTCCGAGTACACCGATCGCTTGGGCGTGAAGTTGAAGTCCTCAGGCTCGGAACGAGCGACGCAACGAGGCATCGACCACGGGCCAGGCGGGAGGCCCGGTAGCGGACCGGTCACAAGGGCAGGACCGGAGACCTGCCCGCCGTAGGAGCCCAGGTACTGAAGCCACCAGATGCCAAGGCACTGCACAGCAAAGAAGCGAGGCAGGTTAGTGATGCCCATTGTAGATGTGCTGCCGAGCCCACTGACTTGGTACTTACAGACACTTGATACTTAGAGACCCTTGGTACTTTGAGACACTTTGTATTAGATAAACTTGGTACTAGAGAAACTTGGTAGACAGAGAAACTTGGTACATAGCGATAGATGGTTACAAAGAGATTCTTGGTTAATTAGAGAGACTTGGTCACTTAGCGAAATCATGGTTAAAATGCCGCGCGAAAAGACGGGGACAAATGAAGAAGTGCACAGGAGTTGCGCTGACTACCAACACATTTATTCAGAGAAAAGATCAGCTTATAAAATGGCATCCAGAACTCACGTGGCCAATTAAATCAGCAGCGGTAATAAAACTTTCTAACACACACTAATTATTGCCCACAATATCAAAGTAACAGCAAATAGAGGCCACGTAACGTCAGCCGCGAAACCAAAACCAGAGGACTAGGAAGAGCGATAATATCGACGAATACACGCCCTCGCATTACAAAGCAAATGACAGAAACAAAGAACAGACAACCAAAACAGACGAAAACAACATAGTCTCCGCAAATACTGTGTCAAAACTCGAAGAAAATCCGAGTCAAGTGGCGAAACGCTTAACGAAACCAAACAAAATGCGCCGCTCAAGCTGGGTCAACCGCTAAAAGCCATACAGAGTTATTTAAAACTTATAAAGTTCTATAGAAAAAGACTTATTTTATGTGACGTACAAAACAGTCATAATAAAAAGTTCTAATGAACAAGACTTATTCTAAATAACGTGCAATTCAGAGTCGTAATTACAGTGGGTCTAGAGACCTGGACTGCTTCTCAGAAATTAAAATTGAATGCGTGCTGACGCATTTGTCTTCTTCTTTGGCGATCATCGGCGGCTTTATAACGACCCTTTCTATTTCGGTCCTCGCACGTGCTCTGATAACCGTTCGCGAGTAGGAGAGTTCGCAGTTTGCAGGTGTGTACGTTACAAATGCGGCGGGCACTTGGATGACCATTGCAAGACTTGCAAAGGATGCGAACCATTCTACTCACGATCGGTTGTCAGAGCACGTGCGAAGACCTAAATTGAAAGGGTCATTGTTGAGGCACGGATGATCGCTGAAGCAGCAGATAAGTCCTTTAGCACGCCTTTGATTTTACATTCAGAGAAGGTGTCGAGATTACTAGGACCACTGTAATTACGGCTGTGTTTCGCATGTCAATTGGTATACGCCTTGTTCTTTAAAACTTTTACTTTTCTATGACTGTATGGTTTCGAGTGGTTGACACAGCTTTAACATAGCGCTTTGTTTGGTTTTGTTAAGCGTTCCATCCTTTCACTCTGCTTTTTTACGAGTTTTGACACAGTTTTGCGGTGGCTGTGTTGTTTTCGATTTTGTGTTGGTTGTTTCTTGTATCTGCCTCTCGCTGCGAGGGAGTGTATTCTTCTATCTTATGGCTGTTCCTGGTCCTCTAGTTTTGGGTTCGGCGCTGACGTTACGTGGCCTCGGTGCGCTGTTACTTTGATATTGTGGGCAATGCTTTGTATCTGTGTTAGATAGTTTTATCATGACTGCTGATTTATTTGGTCACGTGCGTTCTGGATGGCATTTTATAAGCTCCTCTTTTCTCTAATAAAATGTGTTGGTAGTCAGCGCCAGTCCTCTGCACTTCTTCGTTTGTCCTTGTCTTCTTGCGCTGCATTATTTAACCATGGTAACCGACCAACAAGCCCAAACAGCAGCTTTAGCTCGCTCAGAGAAAGTTGATACATAGAGAAATTTGGTACTTAAATAAGTTGGTACTAATAGAAACTCTGTGCTAAGAGAAACTAGGTCACTTAGAGAAACTTGGTCACTTAGAGACACTTGGACACTTCGAGTGACTTGGTCACAGAGAAACTTGGTCTCACAGAGAGACAGTCTCATAGAGAGACTTGGTCTCATAGAGAGACTTGATGTCATAGAGAGACTTGATGTCATAGAGAGACTTTGTCACAAGTGGAGCTGTGGTCCCATAGAGAGACGTGGTCACTTAGAGAAACTTGGTCACTTAGAGAAGTTTGGTCACAGAGAAACTTAGTCTCTCAGAGGCACTTAGTCACTGAGAGACACTTGGTCACAGAGACACACATTTGTGACAAAGACAAACTTGGTCGCTTAAAGCAAATTCGTCAATTAGAGCAACTTCGTCACTCAGAGCGGCTTGGTCAATTGGAGCAACTTGGTCACTTAGAGCAACTTGATCACTCAGAGAAACTTGGTAATTATAGAAATTTTGAAACTTAGTGAAACCTGGTACTTTGATAAAGTTGGTATTAGAGGCACTTGGTAACTTAAAGACTCTGCCAAATAGGGATTCTTTGCCACTTCGGGAGACTTGGCTTCTTAGGGAAACTTTGTCCCTTAGAGAAATTTGGGCATATAGAAAGATGGTACTTAGAGGAAGGGGTTACTTAGACAAACTTAGTATTAGAGAAATTAGGTACTCAGGGAAACTCTGTCACTTAGTTAAACTTGATACTCAGAGAATCTTGGTCACTTAGAGAAAATTGGTCACTTAGAGAAACTTGGTCACTTAGAGACACTTGGAACATAGAGAAAGTGGGTACATAGAGAATTTTTGTAGTCATAAACTTGGTACTTACATACACTTGGTACACACAGACACTTGGTACTTAGAGACACCAGGTATTAGAGAAACTTGGTATTAGAGAAACTTGGTATTAGAGAAGCTTGGTATTTGAGAAGCCTGGTATTTGAGAAACTTGGTATTAGAGAAACTTGGTACATAGAGAATCTTAGTACATTGCGATAGTTCGTTACAGAGAGATGCTTGGTTACTTATAGAGACTTGATCACTCAGCGAAATTGTAGTTAAAAATGCCGCGCGAAAAGACGAGGACTAACGAAGAAGGGCACAGGAATGGTGCTGACTACACATTTATTCAGAGAAAATAGCAGCTTATAAAATGGCATCCAGAACTCACGTGGCCAATTTAATCAGCAGCAGTAATAAAACTATCTAACACACACTAATTATTGCCCACAATATCAAAGTAACAGCAAATCGAGGCCACGTAACGTCAGCCCCGAAACCAAAACCAGAGGACCAGGAAGAGCCATAATATCGACGAATACACGCCCTCGCATTACGAAGCAAATGACAGAAACAAGGAACAGACAACCAAAACAGACGAAATCAACATAGTCTCCGCAAAAACTGTGTCAAAACTCGAAGAAAATCCGAGTCAAGCGGCGAAACGCTTAACTAAACCAAACAAAATGCGCCGCTCAAGCTGGCTCAACCGCTAAAAGCCATACAGAGTTATTTAAAACTTATAAAGTTCTATAGAAAAAGACTTATTTCATGTGACGTACAAAACAGTCATAATTAAAGAGTTCTAATGAACAAGACTTATTCTAAATAACGTGCAATACAGAGACGTAATTACAGTGGGTCTAGAGACCTGGACTGCTTCTCAGAAATAAAATTGAATGCGTGCTGACGCATTTGCCTTCTTCTTTGGCGATCATCGGCGCCTTTATAACGACCCTTTCTATTTCAGCCCTCGCACGTGCTCTGATAACCTTTCGCGAGCAGAACAGTTCGCATCGTTTGCAAGTCTGTACGTAACAAAAGCGGCGGGCACCTGGACGACCATTGCAAGACTTGCAAAAGGTGCAAACCATTGAAATTGAAAGGGTCCGAAATTGAAAGGGTCATTATTGAGGCACGGATGATCGCCAAAGAACCAGATAAGTGCGTTTGCATGCCTTCGATTTTACTTTCAGAGAAGTCCAGATTTCAAGGCCCACTGTCATTACGGCTCTGTTTCGCATGTCAATTGGTATACACCTTGTCCTTTAGAAGTTTTACTTTTCAATGACTCTGTATGGTTTTGAGCGGTAGACTCAGCTTTAGCGTAGGGTTTCGTTTGTTTTTGTTAAGCGTTCCGCCCCTTGACTCTGCTTTTCTTCGAGATTTGACACAATTTTGCGGTGACCAAGTTGTTTTCGTCTTTGTGTTGGTTGTTTCTTACTTGTTTCTTGCATCTGCCTCGCGCGGCGAGGACGTGCATTCTTCTATCTTATGGCTCTTCCTGGTCCTCAAGTTTTGGGTTCAGCGCTTACGTTGCGTAGCCTCGATGTGCTGTTACTTTGATATTGTGGGAAATGATTTGTATCTGAGTTATAGTTTTATCACGACTGCTGATTTATTTGGTCACGTGCGTTCTGGATGGCAATTTATAATCTCCTCTTTTCTCTGAAAAAATGTGTTGGTAGTCAGCGCTAGTCCTGTGCACTTCTTCGTTTGTCCTTGTCTTCTCGCGCTGCATTATTTAACCATGGTAACGGACCAACAAGCCCGAGCAGCCGCTTTAGCTCGCTCAGAGAAACTTGATACATAGAGAAATTTGGTACATATATAAGTTGGTACTAATAGAAACTGTGCTAAGAGAAACTAGGTCACAGAGAAACTTGGTCACTTAGAGAAAGTTGGTGGATAGAGAAAATTTGGTACTTAGAGGAACTTGGTACTTATGGATAATTTTGTTACTTGGAGATTCTTATTTACCTAGAGAAACTTGGTCACACAGAGAAAATTGGCACATTTAGAAAAATGGTACGCTGAGAAACTTGGTACATATAGAGACTTGGTCTCATAGCGAGACTTGGTGTCACAGAGAGATTTAGTCTCATAGAGAGACTTGGTCTCATAGATATACTTAGTCTCTTAGAGAGATTTAGTCTTATAGAGAGGCTTGGTCACATGAAGAGACTTGGTCATGTAGAGAGGCGTGGTCTCATAGAGACTTGGTCACATACAGAGATTTGGTCACATAGGGAGACTTGGTCACTCAGAGAAGCTTGGTCACGTAGAGAATCTTGGTCACCTAGAGAAAATTGGTATTTAGGGACACTTGGTCACTGAGAGACAATTTTGTGTCTTAGAGGAACTTGGTCACTTAGAGGAACTTGATCACTTAGAGGAGCTTGATCATTTAAAGCAACTTGATCACTTAGAGAAACTTGATCACTTTGTGAAACTTGGTACTTAGAGAATCCTGGAAACTTAGAGAAACCCGCTACTTATAGAAAATTGGTATTAGAGGCACTTGGCCACTTTAAGACTTCGTCACATAGTGAGTCTTGGCCACCTCGGGAGACTTGGTTGCTTAGGGAAACTTTGTGGGTTAGGGAAACTTTGTCCCTTAGAGAAAGTTCCTGAATATAGAAAGATGGCACTTAGAGGAAGTGGGTACTTAGACAAACTTGGTATTACAGAAATTGGGTACTCAGAGAAATCTTGTGACTTAGATAAACTTGATACCCAGAGAACCTTGGTCACTTAGAGAAACTTGGTCAATTAGAGACACTTTGCACTTTAAATCACTTGGTCACTTAGAAAAACTGTCGCTTCGAGAAACTTGGTACACAGAGAAACTTTGTAGTTAGGAATATTTTTATTTATTTATTTTTTCCTCAAAGGTCTCTTTCGGGACATTACATAAGGGGTGGGGATAACACGGCAAAAAATATTATACATTAATGAAAAATGGACAAAAATGATGATGATGATGATGGATTTTTATGGCGCAAGGGCAGCTATGGCCAAAGAGCGCCATGTCACAAGGTATTTTTTCTTTTTCTCAAGGTGGGGTCAAAGACCCATTTCCCAAGCATTTCACCCTAAATAAGCCGAGCACCAGACCAGGGGAAAGCTTGTACCCATTGTATCACCGGTGGGTACCCGGCGGCGCTGGGGATCGAACCCCGCACCTCCCGCATACGAGGCGGATGCTCAACCACTTCGCCATCGCTGCGGTATACAAAAATTATGTCGATGAATATGCTTCCTCGATAGTGCTGTTTAACAGTCGATGATTCATGATGGTGGCCACTTCGGCGGAGAGGTTATTCAAGACACGGACAGTTTTTAAGAAAAATGATTGCTGGAATGTGGTGGTATGTGCACGTTCAGGGTAAACAGCGTTCGGGTTGTTATGGCGGGAAATGCGATGCACACGTGGAATTAATCGGTTTGCTTCTGGAAAGTTGTGAAAGAACTTATGAAATAAGCAGAGACGTGCCGCGTTCCGACTGGTGACTAGCGTAGGCAACTGCAATCGTGATTTCAGACCTGAGATGCTGGTATGATAGGAGTAGAGAGATGAGATGAATCTGGTGGCACGATTGTGAACTGACTAAATGGTATTAATTAGGTTAATCTGATGGGGATCCCAGACAGAATGAGCATATTCAAGTTTAGGTCTGACGAAAGTCTTGTAAGCGAGCGATTTGAGAGAATTTAGTGCTAGAGCCAGTTTGCGCCGAAGATATCCAAAAACACTGCTTGCAAAGTTAGTTATGTTGGTGATATGGAGAGTCCAAGTTCGATCATGAGAGATATGGACGCCTAAGTATTTGTAATGATTGACCGAAGAAATTGGGCAGTTATTAATAGTGTACACTGACGCGATGAAGTTGGGGCGACGGTGAAAAGAAATCAGTGAGGTCTTTGAAACATTAAGAGACATGAGCCACGTGTCACACCAATGTTGCACTTGTGAAAGGTCTTCTTGAAGAGCGATGATATCTGAAGAATTTGTTATGGGGCGATATACGACACAATCACCAGCAAACAGTCGGACGTTTGAAGAAAGACTAAGTGGAAGATCATTAATATATATTAGGAAAAGAAGGGGACCTAGTACACTTCCCTGTGGGACGCCAGACTTCACGGGTGAAAGAGATGATGAGTGACAATTAGCATAGACGAACTGATGACGGTCAGTTAAGAAGGCACGAATCCAATTAAAGATGAAGGGGTGCAGATTCAGACGGAAGAGTTTTTGTATTAAGCGGCCATGAGAAACTTTATCGAACGCCTTTTCGAAATCAAGGAACACAACGTCACATTGAATATTACGGTCCAAGTTCGAGTGTAAATTGTGTAGGAAAAGGGCAAGCTGTGTCTCACATGAGCGGCCTTTAAGGAATCCATGTTGATTTGGATGGAAGCAATTTACAGAAGTTAGAAAGGCAGCAACATGTGAGTACAAAATATGTTCCATGATTTTGCAGCAAACGCAGGTGAGTGAAATCGGGCGATAATTTAACGGGGATGAACGGTGACCTTTCTTGAACACTGGAATGATTTTGCCGATCCGCCAGTCACGTGGTAAAGATCCTGATGATAGATTGCTGAAAAATGAGTGACAAGATCATAATGCTAATATCTTTAGTATTCTTGAGAACTTTAGAATTTATGCCGTCAATACCAGAGGACGAAGTATTGATTAGCGAGTCAATAATTTTGGCAATACCTTGAGGTTCAAATGATATGGTTTCCATGAGTGGATGGTCCAAAAATGGGATATATGGAAGGTTATCGGCAGGTTCACAAGTGAAAGCAGAAGAAAACGCACAGTTAAGGACACTCGCCACATCAGATTCATAAATGGGAATTCCGGAATTATCACAGAGGTTAATGACAGAAGGTTCATGAGGCATAATGGTTTTCCAAAATCGCTTGGGGTTATTTTGTAGCATTGATGGTAAAGTGTTTGAGAAGAAGGTGCGTATTGCTTGTGCTGTTTGCGTGTTGTAGTGTTTTTCGGTGCTGTTATATTTCGTCCATGCTAGGGGAGAGTTAGTCAGCTTAGCCTTTCGAAATAAGCGTTTTTTCTTGTTATTTAGTCGTTTTAACGATACGTTAAACCATGGGGAACCAGCCCGCTCGGTTATGTTTATGGTTGGTATATGTAGTTTTAAGAGACGCTGATATTCCGATTTGAAAAGCACCCAGTTTGATTCGACGGAGCGAGAAGGAAACCCAGGTGTAAACTTATCAAAGAAGGTTGTTAAGTCGCGATTTATGCCTACGTAATTGCCTTTGTTATAAAGTGTAATCGTCTTTTTATTTTTTTTGTGATTAATCATGCTGCAAGAGAAAGTAGCGTGAACTGCCAAATGGTCGCTCAGGCCATGCATACAAGTTATAGAGGAAAAATTCTCTGGATGAGTCGTTAGAACAAGGTCCAAAATGTTGGCAGAATGATCTGTTACACGCGTAGCTGTGGTAACTGTGTTAAACCGAACGTAAGGCACGTGTTTAGGAATTTGCTTGGTAGTGTACATTTGGTTAGCATGGACGCTGTATCAGACCAGTTTATTGACGGAAAGTTGAAGTCACCAAAAAGCAAGATGGGAATGTTTTGGTGTGTGGTGATTATGGTGCTCAGTGCGTCATGAAAGAGAGGTACGAAGGAGCTTTCAAAACTGGGCGGACTGTAGCAGACGCCAATGGTGACGTTTGGAAAACTTTCGGTGCAAATGAGCCAAATAATTTCAAGCGGTGATGAAATTTCTAAGCAGGAACAAGGCAGTTTAGATTTCGTGGCTATAAGGACACCACCACCGCGCATGCTGTCATCTCTGTCTTTGCGAAAAATGTCAAAACCTGATAGTGAAGGCAGAATCTCAGAGTCACGAATGTTTTAACTAAGCCACGTTTCTGTTAGCAAAACGATATTGGAAGAGGACGAAGAAATTAGGCTGCATAAGCGATCTCGTTTAGGGATGGCACTTCGAATATTGACTAACAAAAATGACAGAGGATATGGGTCATGATGGCTGGTTTTGTGCTTTGTTGTGACTGGGTGCTATTTTGTTAGTTCAATAACATTGTCGGAATCATGGTCAAACACGTAAATCTTGTTTCCCGAGAGAATCCTGTCGTATCGCAGTTTAAATTTTGTCTGCAGATTTAGACTGAGGCCAAATTCGACGAGGCGTTTACGAGCAAGTCGTGTTCGGGGCGAGAAATCCTCAGAAATACTGAAGCCACTGTTCTTCAGTTTGCCACTTGCTGAGATTATTCGCTGCTTATCCTTGAAATGAGCGAACTTGACAATTATTGGCCTAGTCTTGCCGTTTTGAAAGGCGCCTAACCGATGAGCGCGTTAAATATCTCGGGGTTCAACAGATTCTTCCAACTTCTCAGCACAAAGGTCGATGAGATGTTTCTCGGACACATCCCATGATTCCTTGCCTTTGTCATCCAGACCGTAAAATATCAAATTACAACTACGTGACCTGTTTTCCGCTTCGTCAATCCGAGCGGACAGTGTCAAGACGAAATCCTTACACTCCTTAGTCGTGGCCCTGATGCATTCTACTTCATTTTTAACATCAGAGAAGCACGTGCAGTCGGTTTCAACTTTCGTCAGTCGCGTTTTCAGTTCTTTAAAAGTTAATTCGTGTTCGGTTAAAGTGGAGCGAATGGTTTTCAATTTTTCAAGCATAGCTATATGCCCGGACTTGATTTCACGTATCCCTTCTAGAAGTTGGGCAAAATCTTCATGAGGAGATCCAGGGTTAGTCTCTACATCACCGGCTAATAATAGTAACTTCAATAGCATGCAAGCACAGTCGTACATAATGAGACATGAGCTGCGTGGGCCCGGCAGCACGAATAAAGAACGGTTGCTAGTACGCTTAGCATAGAGGCAATAACAATTCGTTACCTGCACAGCGAAGAAGCGAGGCAGGTTAGTGATGCCCATTGTATATGTGCTGCCGAGCCGACTAACTTGGTACTTACAGACACTTGATACTTAGAGACCCTTGGTACTTAGAGACACTTTGTATTAGATAAACTTGGTATTAGAGAAACTTGGTGTTTGAGAAAATTGGTATTAGAGAAACTTTGTATTAGAGAAACTTTGTACACAGCGAAACTTGGTACATTGCGATAGATGGTTACATAGAGATTCTTGGTTACTTAGAGAGACTTGGTCACTTAGCGAAATCATGGTTAAGAATGCCGCGCGAAAAGACGGGGACAAACGAAGAAGTGCACAGGAGTTGCGCTGACTACCAACACATTTATTCAGAGAAAAGATCAGTTTATAAAATGGCATCCAGAACTCACGTGGCCAATTAAATCAGCAGCAGTTATAAATCTAACACACACTAATTATTGCCCACAATATTGTCACGTGCTGCGCATGGGCTCTGAGGAATAAAGAAGACGTGCGGCGGCTGGAAGTAGAAGAGAAAGTCAAGTATCCTGCCGCCGGCGCACCAGGCTCCTCTCGACCTGCCTTGTAAATATTATTTGTAAATAGAACCTGTAACAGTGTGGTGGAGGTGCTGGGTCGATCACCACGGACCCCTCTCGCAACCGCTGCAGCCGAAGAATCGCCGGATTGCCACCGTTGCCCGTGCAAATGCCCAAGGAAGCCGACGCACGTCCGACCGGCGCCGCAACGCCCGCTTGGCAGCACTACCGTGAGCCGCGGACGTTTTCCGGGAAGGCTGGCGAAGACGTGGATGATTGGCTCACCAATTACAAGCGGGTGAGCAAATACAACGGCTGGGATGCCACTCTTCAGCTGGCCAATGTCGTCTTCTTTCTCGATGGCACCGCGCTAACTTGGTTCGAAAACCATGAGGCATCAATAACAAGTTGGGACCGCTTCATGGAAGAGCTCCGCAGCTGCTTCGGGGATACTGTTGCCAAACGAAAATGCGCTGAGCAGTCTTTGCTTCAGAGAGCGCAAGTGCCTGGAGAGACCTGCACGACTTACATAGAAGAGGTCTTGAAGCTGTGCAAAGTCGTTAATCCCAGTATGTCCGACGAAGATCGCGTTGGTCATCTCCTCAAGGGCATCGCAGAGGACGTCTACAGCTTTCTTATTAGTAAAGAAAATTTAGACTCGCCCACGGATATCATCAAGCACTGCCGCACCTTTGAAGCTCTAAAACTGCGTCGAATTACTCCCAAGTTCGGTCGCCTGCCTAACGTCACCACCGTCGCCAGCGTGGATTTCCACGAGCCTGTGAATGCGGCGACTCTCCCTGACGTCATTCGTCAAATCGTGCGTGACGAACTCTCCCGGCATCAAGATCTTGCGCGCCGCAGTGAGGTCCCGTATGGGAGCTGTTCTCTGCAGGCGGCTCCCGCCTACCGCTCCTCCCCTTGGAGTTTGTCTGCCCAGGCCCCTACCAGTGCTACTCGCATTGATTACAGCGACGCTCCCCGGATCACCCGCCCCGGCCCCAGGGCGCCAGCTCATCCGCAACGCCACCTGCGGCAGCCGGAGTACGATGGTCGTTTCGACACTGGCTACGAGGAGTGTTATCCCGAGTGCCCCCCCGACCCACCACTTTGTTACCGCTGTGGTATGATCGGTCACATCTCTAGATTCTGCCGTCGCCGGGGCCAGTTTTCCCGCTCCCAGCGCCAATGGTCGAACCCTCGCCTGAGTTTCAATGCGCCTGTTCATGACCGTGTCTTCACATCGTCTCAGCGCCCATCCAGTTACGCGCCACCACGGAACGACTCCCCTGCCTCTGACCGAAGTCTGACTCCACCTCCGCACCGCTCTCGCCGCTCGCCTTCCCCCCAACGTCGTTCCCCACCGTCCCCGGGAAACTAGCGTGTGCGGCCGATGGAGGTGCGGTCGCCGGATCATCGATAGTGCCAATTCCTCTGCCCATTGTTATGTTAAGGAACCGCCTTGAAGTTTTAGTGGACGGTATTTGCGTCATGGCCTTAGTGGACACTGGTGCCACGGTGTCAGTGATGAGTTCAACTTTCAAGAACCGTCTGGGTCGTAAAATAATGTTCGCTTGGGATCGTGCTGTTATATTCCGGGGTGTAGGGGGAGAATCATTGGTTCCGATTGGTATTTGTTTTGTGAATGTAGTGATCGCTGGCCACATGTTCCGAACTGAATTCACGGTGCTCCCTCGTTCTACGCATGACATCATCCTCGGTATTGACTTTTTGCACCAGTGCGGCGCTACTCTCGACTTCCGCAGTGGTGGCATATCGTTAAGTCCTGGCCTTCGGTCAGCTCTCATAGAAGACTCGCCAGTGGTTGCCCAAGTGTTTTCTGTCTCTGAAGATACCGTCGTTCCAGCAATGTCTGCCATATTCGTTCCCGTTGTGTCCTCGAGCACGATTTCTGATGCCTTCGATGCTGTGGTGGAACCTTGTTCCCTTAACTGTGCAAAGAAAAGTGTGCTAGTACCCCGCAGCGTCGTCCATGTGACCAAGGGCCATGCCACTCTTTGGACTGTCAATCATTCCAACGAACCTGCAGTATTGCCATGTGGTTTAAAACTTGCTGGCTTTGAAGAACGTTTTTCTGTACCAGTTGCCGCGATCACTGACAACGTGTCTCGTCCAACTAGACGCCGCGATCTGAGCGACTCTCAATTCCTAGCCATGGTCAACAAATCCCTACCCACTAGCGACCGCCAGGTACTAGTGGCCGTTCTTATGAAGCATGCGGACGTGTTTGACTTTGGTCGCGACCAACCACCGCCGATTCCAGCTTCCCGTACCCATCACATGATCAATACTGGATCTGCACAGCCGATTCGCCAGAAGCCACACCGCGTCTCGCCTTCCGAACGTCAGATAATCGATGAACAAGTCCGTGACATGTTGCACCGCGGCATCATTCAGGAATCTTCAAGCCCGTGGGCTGCTCCAGTGATCCTTGTCAAAAAGAAAGATGGCACTTGGCGATTTTGTGTCGACTACCGCCGGCTTAACACTGTCACAAAGAAGTATGTTTACCCGCTCCCGCGCGTTGATGATGCCATTGACTGCCTCCACTCAGCCTCCTACTTTTCCTCGGTGGATCTACGGTCCGGGTACTGGCAGATCCCGATGCACCCGCAAGACAAAGAGAAGACAGCATTCGTGACACCTGACGGGTTGTATAAATTTTAATGTTATGCCTTTCGGCCTTTGCAACGATCCTGCCACTTTTGAACGATTTATGGATACGCTTTTACGTGGCCTGAAGTGGCAAGTTTGCATGTGTTATCTGGACGACGTTGTTATTTTTGGTACGACCTTCGTCGAACATAACAGCCGCTTAGCCATTGTCCTAGACGGCATAGAGAGAGCGGGCCTCGTGCTGAACTCGAAGAAGTGTCGCTTCTGTGAACGCCAAATTACTGTGCTTGGTCATCTCGTTGACAAGGATGGCCTCAGACCCGACCCGCAGAAGGTTGAAGCTGTAAGCAGTGTCAAAGAACCCAAATCATTGAAAGAGCTCAGGAGTTTCCTAGGACTTTGCTCATATTGTCGGCGTTTCGTTCCCAAGTTTTCTGATTTAGCCTACCCGCTTACAAGTCTCCTGCAGAAAGACACCCCTTTCCACTGGACTCCCGAATGCGACTCCGCGTTTCGGCAGCTCAAGTTTCTCCTCACCTCGCGGCCAATATTGCGTTATTTCTGCCCGACAGCACCGACTGAACTCCACACTGACGCCAGCGGCATCGGCGTGGGTGCTGTGCTTATCCAAACGCCATGAGGGCAATCAACACGTTGTCGCTTATGCAAGTCGCACCCTCAGCAAGTCGGAACGCAATTACACTGTAACAGAGCAAGAGTGTCTCGCCGTTGTTTTCGGCGTACAACGGTTTCGTTCGTACCTTTATGGACGTGCTTTTACAGTCGTCACAGACCATCACTCTCTGTGCTGGCTGGTCAATCTACGCGACCCCTGCGGTCGGTTGGCCCGCTGGGCGTTACGCCTCCAAGAGTTTAACTTCAAAGTGTCTTACAAAAGTGGCCGCCAACACGCCGACGCAGATTGCCTCTCGCGGCTGCCGCTCACGGTTACTACTTCCGATGATGAAAACTTCGATGACTATCTCGCTGCCGTTTCCCAAGAGTTTCCAGATCTTGGCACTTTCCAGATGGAACAACGCAAGGATCAGCACTTGGCGCCGCTTTTTGCCGAAGCCCGTGACCCGACATCCGCAAGCCCTTTCTGCGTTCGCGACGGTTTACTCTACAGAACGAATTACTCGCCTGGAGGTGCGCGCTTTCTCCTCGTCGTTCCGGCTACTCTGTACTCCTCTGTTCTGCAGGCAATGCACGATGACGTCACGGCTGGGCACTTGGGGTTTGCCAGGACCCTTAACCGCATCAAAGAACGATTTTACTGGCCAAAAATGCGTCACATGGTTCAGCGCTACGTGGCCACCTGCGTGCAGTGTCAGCGGTTCAAGCTTCCCACGACTTCTCCGCCTGGACGCCTGCATCCTTTGCCACCTCCAAGCACGCCATATGAACAAGTTGGACTCGATCTGCTCGGCCCGTTTCCCCGCTCGTCCAACGGTAACCGCTGGATTATAGTGTGCGTTGATCACCACACCCGTTACTGTGAGACCGCCGCCCTACCTTGCGCCACCGCTGCTGAGGTCTCGCTCTTCCTTCTACGTGCTGTCATCCTCCGGCATGGACCTCCTCGAGTTGTTATCAGTGACCGCGGTCGCCAGTTTACGGCAGACGTTGTGGAAGAGCTTCTGCGTCTTAGTTCATGCCATTTTCGCCACTCGACGCCGTACCACCCCCAGACTAATGGACAGGTTGAACGAACCAATCAGACACTCACGACCATGCTGGCCATGTATGTCGATTCCCGCCATAAGAACTGGGACGACGTGCTTCCCTTCATTACATACGCCTATAACACGTCGAGGCATGAAATAACTGGTTACAGCCCATTCTTCCTTCTTTATGCCCGTCCGCCTCGAAGCTCCCTCGACAGCATCTTACCTTTCTCTCTCGACACCGAGCCTTCTATTGCCAACACTCTATGTCGCGCTGAAGAAGCCCGTCGGATTGCCCGGATACGCACCTTGGCATCACAGCATCGCTCTAAGCAGCGTTATGACCGCCGGCGCAAGGATGTCTCCTACCTGCCCGGTGACGTTGTATGGTTGTGGACGCCCCTACGCAAGCGTGGCTTATCAGAAAAGCTGCTATCCCACTACACAGGCCCATTCATCGTTGTTGCTCGCCTCAATGACCTCAACTATGTCATCTCTCCCCAATCAACGCAAGGACGCCGCTCAAGGACAACCCAGGTCGTGCATGTCGCACGGCTGAAGCCATTCCACTCTCGGGACCCCGATTGATTGACTGGCCCAGAGGGCTTCGTCTGCGAACGGGGAAATGTCACGTGCTGCGCATGGGCTCTGAGGAATAAAGAAGACGTGCGGCGGCTGGAAGTAGAAGAGAAAGTCAAGTATCCTGCCGCCGGAGCACCAGGCTCCTCTCGACCTGCCTTGTAAATATTATTTGTAAATAGAACCTGTAACAATATGAAAGTAACAGCAAATCGAGGCAACGTAACGTCAGCCCCGAACCCAAAGCCAGAGGACCAGGAAGAGCCATAATATCGACGAATATACGCCCTCGCATTACAAAGCAAATGACAGAGACAAGGAACAGACACCAAAACAAAGAAGAAAACAACATAGTCACCGAAAAAACTCTGTCAAAACTCGAAGCAAAGCAGAGTAAAGGGGCAAAACGCTTAACAAAACCAAACAAAACGCTACGCTAAAGCTGAGTCAACTGCTCAAAGCCATACATACTTATAGAAAAGTTTAAAAGTTCTAAAGAACAAGACTCATTCGGATAAAATGCAAAACAGGTTCGTTATTATAAAGTTCTAAAGAACAATACTTTTTACAATTGACATGCAAAACAGAGTCGTAATTACAGTGGGACTAGAAACCTGGACTCCTTGTCAGAAATAAAATATAAGGCGTGCTGACGCGCTTGTCTGCTTTGACGATCATCCGTGCCTATATAATGACCCTTTCAATTTCGGTCCTCGCATGTGCTCTGATATTCCTTCGCGAGTAGAGAGTTTGCACCTTTTCAACTATTGCAATGGTCGTCCAGGTGCCCGCCGCTTTTGTTATGTAAAGACTAGCAAAGGGTGCAAACCATTCTACTCGCGAATGGATATCAGACCACGTGCGAGGACTGAAATTGAACTGGTCATTTTTGAGGCACGGATGATTGCCAAAGAAGCAGATAAGCGCGTCAGCACGACTTCAATTTTACATTCAGAAAATTAGTCCAGTTTTCTAGGCCAACTGTATATAAGGCTCTGTTTTGCATGGCAATTGGAATAAGTGTTGTTCTTTAGAACTTTATAATAACGAACGTGTTTTGCATTTTAATCAGAATGAGTCTTGTTCTTTAGAAATTTTTAACTTTTCAATAAGTATGTATGGCTTTGAGCGGTTGACTCAGCTTTAGCGTAGCGTTTTGTTTGGTTTTGTTAAGCGTTTCGCCCCTTGATTCTGCTTTGCTTCGAGTTTTGACAGTTTTTTCGGTGACTATGTTGTTTTCGTTTTTGTGTTGGTTGTCTGTCCCTTGTGTCTGTCATTTGCTTTGTTCTGCGAGGGCGTGTATTCTTCGATCCTATGGCTCTTCCTGGTCATCTGGTTTTGGGTTCAGCGCTGACGTTGCGTCGCCTTGATGAGCTGTTAATTTGATATTGTGGGCAATGATTTGTGTCTGTGTTAGATAGGTTTATCACGGCAGCTGATTTAATTGGGCACGTGGGTTATCAATGGCATTTTATAAGCTGCTATTTTCTCTCAATAAATGTGTTTGTATTTAGCGCCAGTCCTGTGTACTTCTTCGTTGGTTCTTTGCTTTTCGCGGCATTCTTTAACCATGATTTCTCTTAGTGACCATGTTTCCCCAAGTGACGAATTTTTTCTAAGTTCCAAGTCTTTTTCCACGGTGTCTCTTTCCGACACGGAGTTCTTTTCAGACGCGGAGTTATTTTCTAACATGGAGTTTTTTCTAACATGGAGTTTTTTCTAACATGGAGTTTTTTCCAACACGGAGTTTTTCCAACACGGAGTTTTTCCAACACGGAGTTTTTTCCATTGGAGTTTTTTTCCAACACGGAGTTCTTTTCCAACACGGAGTTCTTTTCCAACACGGAGTTCTTTTCCAACACGGAGTTCTTTTCCAACACGGAGGTCTCTTCCAACACGGAGGTCTCTTCCAACACGGAGGTCTCTTCAAACAAGGAGTCACTTCCATCACGGAGTCACTTCCATCACGGAGTCACTTCCAACACGGAGTCTCTTCCAACACGGAGTCTCTTACCGCACGGAGTCTCTTCCAACACGGAGTCTTTTCCAACACGGAGTTCTTTTCCAACACGGAGTTCTTTTCCAACACGGAGTTCTTTTCCGACACGGAGTTCTTTTCCGACACGGAGTTCTTTTCCTACACGGAGTTCTTTTCCGACACGGAGGTCTATTCCAACACGGAGGTTTCTTCAAACACGGAGTCACTTCCAGCACGTAGTCTCTTCCAACACGGAGTCTCTTCCAACACGGAGTCTTTTCCAGCACGGAGCCTTTCCAACACGGAGTCTTTTCCAACACGGAGTCTTCCAACACGGAGTTTTTTTCCGACACGGAGTTTTTTTCCGACACGGAGTTCTTTTCCGACACGGAGTTCTTTTCCGACACGGAGTTCTTTTCCGACGCGGAGTTTTTTCCGACACGGAGTGTTTTTCCGACGCGGAGTGTTTTTCCGACGCGGAGTGTTTTCCGACACGGAGTTCTTTTCCGGCACGGAGGTTTTTCCCGACACGGAGTTTTTTCTTTACACGGAGTTTTTTCTTTACACGGAGGTTTTTTTGCGACATGGAGGTTTTTTGCGACACGGATGTTTTTTTGCGACACGGACGCTTTTTGCGACACGGACGTTTTTTTGCGACACGGAGGTTTTTCTTTACACGGAGTTTTTTCTTTGCACGGAGGTTTTTTTGCGACATGGAGGTTTTTTGCGACACGGATGTTTTTTTGCGACACGGACGCTTTTTGCGACACGGACGTTTTTTTGCGACACGGAGGTTTTTTTTTGCGACACGGAGGTTTTTTGCAACAAGGTTTTTTTGCGACACGGAGGTTTTTTTGCGACACGGAGGTTTTTTTGTGACACGGAGGTTTTCTTGCGACACGGAGGTTTTCTTGCGACACGGAGGTTTTTTTGCGACACGGAGGTTTATTCCGACACGAAGTTTTCTTTCCGACACGGAGTTGTATTGAAGACTTTCTTTCCGCACCTTCAGAGTCAGATTGGGCAACTCTTTCTGACGTGTTCCTTCAAGAATATGAAGGCTCCCAAGGAAGCCCATTGAGTGTGACGCTCTTTTTTCCTTAAAAATAAATTCATAAACCAATGTAATTCTACCTAGTGTACAATACACGTTGTACTTAGATGTTCTGCAAATCAGCTTCGCATCCTGCAACTTTGCTATCTGCGAACGACAAATACAAACAACTGTCAATCGCCTCATAAAGTAGGCGGATGAAAGTGGGCGCAGGTTTTCGCCAGAAAAAAAATCTGTTTCAGCCTGCTTCTCACGCAAACTATGCCTACATCCACACCCATCCCTGCATCTCAATGGAAAAACCATTCCCGTAAAAAACGAACAAAAGTTTCTTGGTTTGATCTTTGATTCACTACTAACATTCAGACCAAACACCAAACAGCAGAACCTCTGCACTTAGAAAGGCAAAACATCCTGAAAGTTCTATTCCAGAAGACATGGAGTGCAGACAAGCTTTGCTTACTCCGCCTATAACTATCACTGATACGCTTAAAGATGGACTGTAGGTGCGTTGTTTATTCTTCAGTCCGACCATCCACATTGAAAGCTCTAGACGACGTCCATGATTTCGGACTAAGGATTATTTTAGGCGCATACCGAACGTCCCCTATTCAAAGCCTATATATGGAATACCACGAACCATCTTTGCAATCGCGAAGAGCGTTTTTAACACTGACATTGCAGGAACACCCCTCCAAGCCTATTTTGGAAAACACGTCAGACGGCTCTCTTCCGAAATAATACAACATACATACCGACCATAGGAACCAGGATAGACCAGATCGCCGAATCATATGAACTCCATCTTCCTGTAGAGCATCTGTTCCCATATGAAAATGACCTTTCACCTTGGATGAAAACATCCGTGCAAGTAATTTTGCATTAGCGAAGTACGACAAGAATGCTGTACCGTTGGCATTTTTAGAAAGCGAGTTTTTGAAATTGAAGAAAATATAATGAATTTACAGCTTTATACACACTTGGCTCAAAAAATCTTGACAGGGTTGGTGCAGCTGCCGTGCAAAAGTGTTCAACCAGTCGTGTCATTGTACTTAACCGAAAAGCAAGTGTGTACACCGCGGAAATATATGGAATATTAACAGCACTGGACGACATAAGTAATCAACACAATAAAAACGCAGTAATATACAGACTCCAGAAGTGCCATGACTGCAATTATCTCGAGAAATAGATAAAAAAATCCTCTTTTACTGCATATCCTGCAAAAACTGCATCAGCTTGCAATACGCGGGTACAACGTACATTTCTGCTGAGTTCCAAGCCCTGTTAGAATTCCTGGAAAGAAGCTCGCAGACTTCGTGGCAGGAAATGTAACCAGGAGTGGCGTCTGCAAAATCAAGGTCTCCTGACAGGACTATAAAGGAACAATTAAGCGAGCGGTGAAATCTAAATGGCAGGTCGAATGGAACCATGCAAAAAATAATAATCTGTACCGCATAAAGCCAAACATAAATAATAGAAAGATTGCCAACCAAAAAACAGATTTTAGGAAGTCATATATAAAAGACTAAGAATCGGACTCACACACTTAACACAATTTTTTACTCAAGCGAGCAGATCTATCAGAATGCGAGCACTCCCATACAAAATGGTCCTATGTGCGTCTGTGAAAAAAGCAATTTCCGTCTAAGGCCTTTTATGAACGTCTATAAGAACCCAAAGGGGTGCTTATTGCCAGCTATTGAAAAATCTATGCCACTAAAGCTATAGCTTTGGAACCATACAACAGTCTTAAGCTCTGAATAGAAAAATATATCAGCCTGTATATACAGCTATAGACAGAAATATGAAAGGTCTATATCTATTTGGGCCAAAATCCTATAGCCGGCCGTAGGACATTTTTGTATGGGCTGCAGTTTCCTGCTTTCAGTCACTCACATTCTTTTAACCTGTCCATTGTATGAAATGCATCGTCAAACTCATTTTGCAATATTTTACAAACATCACATCAGATACAATTACGTCCATCTCTTCTGTTAGGTGATGAACGTATGGTACCATTTGATAAAATTATAGATTTTTAAAAACAATTCAACTTTATAGCTTTCATAGTTTTTTTCGTATGACATCATCTAAAGGGTACCCTGTCACAGACAAGGAGGCGCCGTAGCCATGCACAGCGGGAGGCAACTCCTCGCCCTCTTGGCTTTGGCATTTCTCTAGATTCAGACTCCATATCATTCATTTTTACCGCCATTATTATGTCACATTTTAAGTAATGATATTTAGATCTTATGAATTGGTTCCAGCCATATACACTCGGTTTTAGTCACTTTTGTTTGTTTATTGTGCACCGCATATCATAATAACATAAGTTTCACTTATAAATTAGATATAAATAAGCATCGGTTTGGCGCTATTTGGCATTAGTCGCGCTTGCGCCAATAAACTTTCAATAAACTGGCTACCTACCTGATTACTGCTGCAGTATATCAGTACCATGCAAATCAGGCAGGCAAGGGTCGTCATTTTCAACTTTGTAAATGCGGCAATGCTGCACTAGGTTAGAGTAAGGGGATTTTATTCGTCCAGCTGTCGCCGCTTCCTCCGCTCAAAGTCAGCGGGCCAGAATTCGGGCAGGAATTCTGCATGGAGCTCATCGAAAGATGCTGCCCGGTGGCCGGCAAGCTGATACCATCTAGATGCTGTGCCAGGCAGTGCTGCAGGAACGATGTCTGCAAGCACAAATTGATCATTGAGGCCCATAGCTATCTGGTAATGGTTGAAGTACTCAATGTAATCCCGAGCACTTAACAGGACATCATACCCGCGGTATGTTGGCATAGGCCACTTGACCGCGAGGTGAGGCACGTTCAGCTTGGCCAAAAGTGTCTCAACAGCCCCTGAGAGCAACTGAATCATCTGGGATGCACTTGTTAGTAGAGACTGCGCCCCGGCCTCTGAGGAGGTTTCGGCGGGCTGCACGAACACGGGAGGCAAGGCTCTCAGTTCGATGAGCGGTACGGTTTCCACAGAAGGCCGGCCCAGCGCCTCACCGTTCCCAGAACAGAACTGACTGCTAGTAGGACACGGCCTCTGCTGCGCGGGACTGCCGGATTTCGGAAGCGTCGCACGTACCACTTTCGCGCTGGGCGGAAAGTTGTACAGTGGAGGCAGGTGATTAACAGGTGCACTGCACGATGCTCCCAATAGAGCTCCAATGTTAGCCGCATGATCTACGGTGGGGTTGCGCCGCCTTATGCCCCAATGGGACTCGCTGCCAAACTCGATGTTGGCTATTCGAAGGAACAGCAGCCAAAGGATTAAAGCCCGGTACGTTACAGTAGATAGGTGACGCGTAGCAGCCAAGAGTGGCAGAATGGTGCGCAAGCGTGATCGTCAAGGCGACGTGCTCAGCTAATGGGCCTTCAAAGGTATAAAAGCCAGCGACTACGCACGTTGGTGCGAGTAGGGTCTTTCAGTGGAAACAGGCCACTAACCACCGCGAGATTAGGCTTCGTGAGACAACGGCCTTGATCAGTCGTCACCACAAGCGCCCTAGGGCACCACTGCGGCTCACTCAACGTCAGCAGAGAGATCTACTCGCCTCAAAGACACAGGACTCCTTGTTCACGAAGGTAACGTTTATTCACACCGTTCTCCAGCGGTACACACGCAATAGTCACTCCGACACGGGGCGCGCGAGGAGCGACAAGAACAATGCGCTCCGCTAGTGCGCCGCTGAAGGAGATTGTCCTCGCGGCAGTGCTGTGATCTCGTGTGGGCCGTTGGGCCGTTTGCTTGAGAAAGTGGGCAGTCAACGCAAGGTTCACCTGTCGGAGGTTGGTCGACTTCTGGACAGGCTCGAGCCGCTGCAGGTGGAGGACTCATGCAGAGATATCGAGAATGCCCTGGTACGAACGGCAAAGGCCGGCCCGAACAGATTAGTGTACGCACCTTACCCTATCTCGGTGGAGTCTCTGTCTCTCTCTGGGCTCTACTCTGACAGTCGCGCGGATCGCAGCCGCAGAAGCGGGTGTCAAAATAATGAAAAAAATTTTCAATGGCAAAGGTCCTTGGGAAGCTGCGGCGGAGCTACTGCGGAAAGACAGTGATTATTCACTTAGCCGCCTCTCGGTCACATGAGGACGGAAATGGGAAAGAGAACAACGCGGAATGCCTGCAGCTGCGAAGGAGATGCAACGGCAGGATGCCCAGATTCCACAAACTTAACTTCACTAGAGAAACTTGTTCACTTAGAGAAACTCGGTCACTTAGAGAAAATCGGTCACTTAGAGAAACTCGATCACATAGAGAAACTCGATCACATAGATAAACTTGGTCACTTAGAGAAACTTGATCACTTAGAGAAACTTGGTATGTTCAGGAGGTTCATACAGAAAATTGGTACTTAGAGAAATTTGGTACACAGAGAAACTTTGTAGTTAGAGAAACTTGGTACTTACAGACACCAGGTACTTAGAGACACTGGGTACTTAGGAACACTTTGTATTAGAGAAACGTGGTATTTGAGAAACTTGGTCACTTAGAGAGACTTGGTACTTAGGTGAACTTGGTTCCTTAGAGAAAGTTGGTGCACATAGAAAGTTGCTACTCAGAGCAAGTTGCTACTTAGAGAAACTTGGTGCTTACAGATACTTGGTACTTAGACAAAATTGGAATTAGTAAAAATTTTACTTAGAGAAACTGTCGCTTAGAGAACCTTAGTACTTAGAGAAACTGGTCACTAAGAGAAACTTGGCACTCAGGACACTTGGTACTTAGCAAAACTGAGTACCTAGACGAACTTGGTACTTATAGATAATTGGTTACTTAGAGATTCTTGGTTACCTAGAGAAACTTGGTCACTTAGAAAAACTCGGTCACCTAGAGGCACTTTGTCATTAGAGACACTAGGTCACTAATATAAGCTTGGTCACTAAGAGAGAGTTGGTCACTTAGAGAAAATTGCTCACTTAGAGAAGATTGGTTACTTAGAGAAGATTGGTTACTTAGAGAAGATTGGTTACTTAGAGAAAATTGGTCACTTAGAGAAGATTGCTCACTTAGAGAAGATTGCTCGCTTAGAGAAACTTGGTGCTTAGAGAAACATGGTGCTTAGAGAAATCTGGTCACTTAGAGAAGCTTGTCACTTGGAGAAGCTTGTACGTAGAGCAAGTTGAAACATCGAGAAATTTAGTAGATAGAGAATCTTGGTCCCTTAAAGAAACATTGTTTTTAGGGAAGCTTCGTTCTTCGAGAAACTGTAGTTAGATAAACTTTGTAGTTTCTCTTTGTAGGGACACTTTGTATTAGAGACGCTTTGTATTAAAGAAACTTGGTGTAACAGAAACTTGGCATTTGTGAAGGTTGGTCACTTAGACTTGGTACTTGGAGAGACTGGGTACTTAGAGAGACAGGGTACTTAGAGAGACTTGATACGTTGAGTAGGTTGATACTGAGAGAAAGTTGGTACTTAGATAAATTTGGTACTTGGACAAAGTTGGTACTTAGGGAAACATGGTACTTAGACAAAATTGGTTTTAGAGAAACCTGGTACTTAGAGAAAATTTGTCACTTAGAGAAACAGTCACTAAGAGAAATCATGGTTAAAGAATGCCGCGCGAAAAACAAGTACAAACGAAGTACACAGGACTGGCGCTGAATACCAACACATTTACTCAGAGAAAAGAGCAGCTTATAAAATGCCATTGAGAACCCACGTGCCCAAATAAATCAGCTGCCATGATAAACCTATTTAACACAGACACAAATCATTGCCCACAATATCAACGTAACAGCTCATCAAGGCGCACACAACCTCACCGCTGAACCCAAAACCAGAGGACCAGGAAGAGGCATAAGATCGAAGAATACACGCCCTCGCAGAACAAAGCAAATGACAGACACAAGGAACAGACAACCAAAACAAAGACGAAAACAACATAGTCACCGAAAAAACTCTGTCAAAACTCGAAGCAAACCAGAGTAAAGGGGCAAAACGCTTAACAAAACCAAACAAAACGCTACGCTAAAGCTCAGTCAACTGCTCAAAGCCATACATACTTATAGAAAAGTTTAAACGTTCTAAAGAACAAGACTCATTCCGATTAAAATGCAAAACAGGTTCGTTATTATAAAGTTCTAAAGAACAATACTTTTTACAATTGACATGCAAAACAGAGTCGTAATTACAGTGGGACTAGAAACTTGGACTCCTTGTCAGAAATAAAATCTAAGGTGTGCTGACGCGCTTGTCTGCTTTGACGATCATCCGTGCCTATATAATGACCCTTTCAATTTCGGTCCTCGCATGTGCTCTGATATTCGTTCGCGAGTAGAGAGTTTGCACCTTTTCAACTATTGCAATGGTCGTCCAGGTGCCTGCCGCTTTTGTTAAGTAAAGACTAGCAAAGGGTGCAAACCATTCTAGTCGCGAATGGATATCAGACCACGTGCGAGGACTGAAATTGAACTGGTCATTTTTGAGGCACGGATGATTGCCAAAGAAGCAGATAAGCGCGTCAGCACGCCTTCAATTTTACATTCAGAAAATTAGTCCAGTTTTCTAGGCCAACTGTATATAAGGCTCTGTTTTGCATGGCAATTGGAACAAGTCTTGTTCTTTAGAACTTTATAATAACGAACCTGTTTTGCATTTTAATCAGAATGAGTCTTGTTCTTTAGAAATTTTTAACTTTTCTATAAGTATGTATTGCTTTGAGCGATTGACTCAGCTTTAGCGTAGCGTTTTGTTTTGTTTTGTTAAGCGTTTCGCCCCTTGACTCTGCTTTGCTTCGAGTTTTGACAGTTTTTTCAGTGACTATGTTGTTTTCGTCTTTGTTTTGGTTGTCTGTCCCTTGTGTCTGTCATTTGCTTTGTTCTGCGAGGGCTTGTATTCTTCGATCTTATGGCTCTTCCTGGTCCTCTGGTTTTGGGTTCAGCGCTGACGTTGCGTCGCCTTGATGAGCTGTTAATTTGAAATTGTGGGCAATGATTTGTGTCTATGTTAGATAGGTTTATCACGGCAGCTGATTTATTTGGGCACGTGGGTTATCAATGTCATTTTATAAGCTGCTCTTTTCTCTCACTAAATGTGTTGGTATTCAGCGCTAGTCCTGTGTACTTCTTCGTTTGTACTTGTTTTTCGCGCGGCATTCTTTTACCATGATTTCTCTTAGTGACCATGTTTCCCTAAGTGACGAATTTTCTAAAAGTACCAAGTGTTTTTCCACGGAGTCTTATTCCGACACGGAGTCCTTTTCCGACACGGAGTTCTATTCCGACGCGGAGTTATTTTCCAACACGGAGTTTTTTCCAACACGGAGTTTTTCCAACACTGAGTTTTTTCCAATGGAGTTTTTTTCCAACACGCAGTTCTTTTCCAACACGGAGTTCTCTTCCAACACGGAGGTCTTTTCGAACACGGAGGTCTCTTCAAATAAGGAGTCACTTCCATCATGGAGTCACTTCCAACATAGTCTCTTCCAGGATGGAGTCTCTTCCAGCACGGAGTCTCTTCCAACACGGAGTCTTTTCCAACACGGAGTCTTTTCCGACACGCTCTTTTCCGACACGGAGTTCTTTTCCGGCCACGGAGTTCTTTTCCGGCCACGGAGTTCTTTTCCCGACACGGATTTCTTTTCCCGACACGGATTTCTTTTCCCGACACGGATTTTGTTTCCCGACACGGAGTTCTTTTCCCGACACGGAGTTCTTTTCCCGACACGGAGTTCTTTTCCCGACACGGAGTTCTTTTCCCGACGCGGAGTGTTTTTCCTACACGGAGTGTTTTTCCGACACGGAGTGTTTTTTGACATAGAGTGTTTTTCCGACACAGCGTTCTTTTCCGACAGGGCGTTCTTTTCCGACACGGAGGTTCTTTCTTGACACGGAGGTTCTTTCTTGACACGGAGGTTTTTTTGCGACACGGAGGTTTTCTTCGCGACACGGAGTTCTTTTCCAACACGTAGTTCTTTTCCAACACGGAGGTCTATTCCAACACGGAGGTCTCTTCAAACATGGAGTCACTTCCAACACGGAGTTCTTTTCCTATTTTCCAACACGGAGTTTTTTCCGACGCGATGTGTTTTTCTGACGCGGAGAGTTTACGACGCGGACTGTTTTTCCTACGCGGAGTGTCTTTCCGACACGGAGTGTTTTTCCCACACGGAGTGTTTTTTCGACACGGAGTGTTTTTCAGACACGGAGTGTTTTTTCGACACGGAGTGTTTGTTCGACACGGAGTGTTTTTCCTACACGGAGTTCTTTTCCGGCACGGAGGTTTTTCCCGACACGGAGGTTTTCCTTACACGGAGGTTTTTTTTGCGACACGGAGGTATTTTGCGACACGGATGTTTTTTTGCGACACGGACCTTTTTTTGCGACACGGATTTTTTTGCGACACGGACGTTTTTTTGCGACACGGACGCTTTTAGCGACACGGAGGTTTTTTTTGCGACACGGAGGTTTTTTAGCGACACGGAGGTTTTTTAGCGACACGGAGGTTTTTTTGCGACACGGAGGACTTTTGCGACACGGAGGTTTATTCCGACACGGAGTTTCCTTTCCGACACGGAGGTTTTTCCGACACGCAAATGGCCAATACACGCAAATGGCTCATGCAAATTGCCAACACAGTCTGTCGGTATTTTTCAATCTAAAAAAAAACATATGACACAACCTGGAGGTATGGAATCCTCGAGGACCTCGTAAACACTGGAATTAGTGGAAGAATGCTAAGATGTATTGAAGACTCTTTCCCCACCTTCAGAGTCAGATTGGGCAACTCTTTCTGACGTGTTCCATCAAGAATATGAAGGCTCCCAAGGAAGCCCATTGAGTGTGACGCTCTTTTCCTTAAAAATAAATTCATTAACCAAAGTAATTCCACCTAGTGTACAATACACGTTGTGCTTAGATGATCTGCAAATCAGCTTCGCATCCTGCAACTTTGCTATCTGCGAACGACAAATACAAACAACTGTCAATCGCCTCACAAAGTGGGCGGATGAAAGTGGGCGCAGGTTTTCACCAGAAAAAAATCTGTTTCAGCCTGCTTCTCACGCAAACTATGCCTACATCCACACCCATCCCTGCATCTCAATGGAAAAACCATTCCCGTAAAAACCGACGAAAAGTTTCTTGGTTTGATCTTTGATTCACAACTAACATTCGGACCACACATAAAACAGCTGAAGCTCTGCACTTAGAAAGGCAAAACATCCTGAAAGTTCTATTCCAGAAGACATGGAGTGCAGACAAGCTTTGCTTACTCCGCCTATAACTATCACTGATACGCTTAAAGATGGACTATAGGTGCGTTGTTTATTCTTCAGTCCGACCATCCACATTGAAAGCTCTAGACGACGTCCATCATTTCGGACTAAGGATTATTTTAGGCGCATACCGAACGTCACCTATTCAAAGCCTATATGTTGAATACCACGAACCATCTTTGCAATCGCGAAGAGCGTTTTTAACACTGACATTGCAGGAACACCCCTCCAAGCCAATTTTGGAAAATACGTCAGACTGCTCTCTTCCGAAATAATACAACATACATACAAACCACAGGAACCAGGATAGACCAGATCGCCGAATCATATGAACTCAATCTTTCTGTAGAGCATCTGTTCCCATACGAAAATGACCTCGCACCTTGGATGAAAACATCCGTGCAAGTAATTTTGCATTAGCCAAGTACGACAGGAAAGCTGTACCATTGGCATTTTTAGAAAGCGAGTTTTTGAAATTGAAGAAAATATAATAAATTTACAGCTTTATACACAGATGGCTCAAAAACTCTTGACAGGGTTGGTGCAGCTGCCGCGCAAAAGTGTTCAACCAGTCGTGCCATTGTACTTAACCGAAAAGCAAGTGTGTACACCGCGGAAATATATAGAATATTGACAGCACTGGACGACATAAGTAATCAACACAATAAAAACGCAGTAATATACAGACTCCAGAAGTGCCATGACAGCAAATATCTCGAGAAATAGATAAAAAAAATCCTCTTTTACTGCATATCGTGCAAAAACTGCATCAGCTTGCGATACGCGGGTACAACGTACATTTCTGCTGGGTTCCAAGCCCTGTTAGAATTCCTGGAAAGGAGCTCGCAGACTCCGTGGCAGGAATTGTAACCAGGAGTGACGTCGGCAAAATGAAGGTCTCCTGGCAGGACTATAAAGGAACAATTAAGCGAGCGCTGAAATCTAAATGGCAGGTCGAATGGAACCATGCAAAAAATAATGATCTGTACCTCATAAAGCCAAACATAAATAATAGGAGGATTTCCAACCAAAAAACAGATTTTAGGAAGTCATATATAAAAGGCTAAAAATCGGACTCACACACTTAACCCAATTATCTACTCAAGGGAGCAGATCTATCAGAATGCGAGCACTCCCATACAAAATGGTCCTATGTGCGTCTGTGAAAAAAGCAATTTTCGTCTAAGGCCTTTTATGAACGTCTATATGCACCCAAAGGGGTGCTTATTGCCAGCTATTGAAAAATCTATGCCACTAAAGCTATAGCTTTGGAACCATACAACAGTCTTAAGCTCTCAATAGAAAAATATATCAGCCTGTATATGCAGCTATAGACAGAAATATGAAAGGTCTATAGCTATTTGGGCCAAAATCCTATAGCCGGCCATAGGACATTTTTGTATGGGCTGCAGGTTCCTGCTTTCAGTCACTCACATTCTTTTAACCTGTCCATGGTATGAAATGCATCGTCAAACTCATTTTGCAATATTTTACAAACATCACATCAGATACCATTAGGTCCATCTCTTCTGTAAGGTGATGAACGTATGGTACCATTTGATAAAATTATACATTTTTAAAAACAATTCAACTTTATAGCTTTCATAGTTTTTTTCGTATGACATCATCTAAAGGGTACCCTGTCACAGACAAGGAGGCGCCGTAGCCATGCACAGCTGGAGGCAACTCCTCGCCCTCTTGCTCTTGGCATTACCCTAAAGTAAGACTCTATATCATTCATTTTTTACCGCCATTATTATGTCACATTTTAAGTAATGATATTTAGATCTTATGAATTGGTTCCAGCCATATACACTAGGTTTTAGTCACTTTTGTTTGTTTATTGCGCACAGCATATCATAAAAACATCAGTTTCACTTATAAATTAGATATGAATAAGCATCGGTTTGGCGCTCTTTGCCCTTAGTCGCCCTTGCACCAATAAACTATCAATAAACTGGCTACCTACCTGATTACTGCTGCAGTGTATCAGTACCATGCAAATCAGGCAGGCAAGGGTCGTCATTTTCAACTTTGTAAATGCGGCAATGCTGCACTAGGATAGAGGAAGGGGATTTTATTCGTCCAGCTGTCGCCGCTTCCTCCCTCATAGTCAGCGGGCCAGAATTCGGGCAGGAATTCTGCATGGAGCTCATCGAAAGATGCTGCCCGGTGGCCGGCAAGCTGATACCATCTAGATGCTGTGCCAGGCAGTGCTGCAGGAACGATGTCTGCAAGCACAAATTGATCATTGAGGCCCATAGCTATCTGGTAATGGTTGAAGTACTCAATGAAACCCCGTGCACTTAACAGGACATCATACCCGCGGTATGTTGGCATAGGCCACTTGACCCCAACGTGAGGCACGTTCGGCTTGGCCAAAAGTGTCTCAACAGCCCCTGAGAGCATCTGAATCATCTGGGATGCACTTTTTAGTAGAGACTGCGCCCTGGCCTCTGAGGAGGTTTTGGCGGGCTGCACGAACACGGGAGGCAAGGCTCCCAGTTCGATGAGCGGCACGGTTTCAACAGGGGGCCGGGCCAGCGCCTCACCGTTCCCAGAGCAGAACTGATTGCTAGTAGGACACGGCCTCTGCTGCGCGCGACTGCCGGATTTTGGAAGCGTCGCACGTACCACTTTCGCGCTGGGCGGAAAGCTTGTACAGCGGAGGCAGGTGATTAACGGGTGCACTGCATAATGCTAACATTAGAGCTCCAATGCTAGCCGCATGATCTACGGTGGGGTTGCATCGCCTTATGCCCCAATGGGACTCGCTGCCAAACACTATGTTGGCTATTCGAAGGAACAGCAGCCAACCGATTAAAGGCCGGTACGTTGCAGTAGACAGGTGACGCGTAGCTGCCGAGTGACTGCTGGGAGTGGCAGACATGGTGCGCAAGCGTGATCGTCAAGGCGACGTGCTCGGCTAATGGGCCTTAAAAGGTATAAAAGCCAGCGACTAGGCACGTTGGTGCGAGTAGGTTCTTTCAGTGGAAACAGGCCACTAACCACCGCGAGATTAGGCTTCGCGAGAGACAACGGCCTTGATCAGTCGTCACCACAAGCGCCCTGGGGCACCACTGCGGCTCACTCAACCTCAGCAGAGAGATCTACTCGCCTTAAAGACACACGCCTGCTAGTTCACGAAGGTAACGTTTATTCACACCGTCCTCCAGCGGTACACATTGAACAGTCACTCCGACACGGGGCGAGCGAGGAGCGACAAGAACAATGCGCTCCGCTAGTGCGCCGCTGAAGGAGATTGTCCTCGCGGCAGTGCTGTGATCTCGTGTGGGCCGTTGGGCCGTTTGCTTGAGAAAGTGGGCAGTCAACGCTAGGTTCACCTGTCGGAGGTTGCTCGACTTCTGGACAGGCTCGAGCCGCTGCAGGTGGAGGACTCGTGCAGAGATCTCGAGAATGCCCTGGTACGAACGGCAAAGCCCGGCCCGAACAGATTAGTGTACGCACCTTACCCTGTCTCGGTGGAGTCTCTGTCTCTCTCTGGGCTCTACTCGGACAGTCGTGCGGATCGCAGCCGCAAAAGCGGGTCTCAAAATAATGAAAAACTTTGCAATGGCAAAGGCCCTTGGGAAGCTGCGGCGGAGCTACTGCGGAAAGACAGTGATTATTCACTTAGCCGCCTGTCCGTCACCTGAGGACGGAAATGGGAAAGAGAACAACGCGGAATGCCTGCAGCTGCGAAGGAGATGCAACGGCAGGATGCCCAGATTCCACAAACTTAACTTCACTAGAGAAACTTGTTCACTTAGAGAAACTCGGTCACATAGAGAAACTCGATCACATAGATAAACTTGGTCACTTAGAGAAACTTGATCACTTAGAGAAACTTGGTATGTTCAGCAGGTTCATACAGAAAATTGATACTTAGAGAAATTTGGTACACAGAGAAACCTTGTATTTAGAGAAACTTGGAACTTACAGACACCAGGTACTTAGAGACACTGGGTACATAGGAACACTTTGTATTAGAGAAACAGTGTATTTGAGAAACTTGGTCACTTAGAGAGACTTGGTACTTAGGTGAACTTGATTTATTCACAAATGAAAATTGGGTCACTGACCAAGTCGAAAGATGAGAAATGACGTTTCGGGTCCCATACGGGGCCCTTGTTCACAATGAGGCTGTCACAGAAGAAGGAATGGTTATATACGCTTCAGAATCTTCTTCAATCTTTTCACGTAGATAGGGTGTAGCGTGCCCTGATTCTTGTTTAGCGTGTTGGCCGTTGTCTGGATGATTAGGGATTCTAGATGAAGTCTTGCAGATAGGTTTCTTTCCGTCGCCAAGATTTCCACCTCATCCCAGCCAATCTCGTGGCCAGTGGAGAGCACGTGCTCTGCAACTGCATTTTTTGCTGCGCGCTTGTTTCTGACGTCGCCCTGGTGCTCCTTCATGCGCCGCTGGAAGTTCCCGGTTTCCCCAATGTAGACGGAGGGGCAGTCGCTGCAAGGGATCCTATAAACAACGCCAGGGAACTTGGCACGTTTTAGCGGGTCCTTCACGTTGACCAGATCGGCTCGCAGTTTGCTAGTTGGCACGTGTGCAATGTGCACTTCGTGTTTACGGAAAATCCTAGAAAGGGCCTCGCTGATCTGACGCACGTAGGGAATCGCAGCACGTTTTATCTTTTTTGTCAGCTGTTGTGCTCCTCGTGTGTAGGTGGCTTTCTTGGGGACTTTGCTGGTAAAATTTCTAGGGTAGCCGTTTCGCTCAAGATCGTGCTGTATAAGCTTCATCTCGTTGCCAAGGCTGACCGGGTCGGAACAGATGTTTTTAGCACGGTTGACAAGTGACGCAACCACTGAACGCTTGTGAGCCGTAGGATGAGCGGAATCAAAATCCAGGTATCTCCCCGTGTGCGTTGCTTTTCGGAAGACGCTTTTCGCAAGACGTGCGTCAGATCAGCGAGGCCCTTTCTAGGATTTTCCGTAAACACGAAGTGCACATTGCACACGTGCCAACTAGCAAACTGCGAGCCGATGTGGTCAACGTGAAGGACCCGCTACCACGTGCCAAGTTCCCGGGCGTTGGTTATAGGATCCCTTGCAGCGACTGCCCCTCCGGCTACATTGGGGAAACCGGGAACTTCCAGCGGCGCATGAAGGAGCACCACGGCGACGTCAGAAACAAGCGCGCAGCAAAAAATGCAGTTGCAGAGCACGTGCTCTCCACTGGCCACGAGATTGGCTGGGATGAGGCGGAAATCTTGGCGACGGAAAGAAACCTATCTGCAAGACTTCATCTAGAATCCCTAATCATCCAGACAACGGCCAACACGCTAAACAAGAATCAGGGCACGCTACACCCTATCTACGTGAAAAGATTGCAGAAGATTCTGAAGCGTATATAACCATTCCTTCTTCTGTGACAGCTGTGACGATTCGTGCACATGCACCGGTGCAACGGCGAGCCGGTCAGTGACTTTTCCTGGAGACGGTTGGCCGCGCCGTCCTGGCGTCGGGTCGCAGTGGAGAGACATGACCATATTTGGTTGTGGCGGAGGAACATGACCATATATGGTAACCGTCGACGGCCCTGTCGAACGACGCTTGAGTGTCCCCGTCATTATGCACCCCTCGAGAGCCACGGGGGAGTGGACAAAGGCGCGGCCACGGCTGAAGAAAGAAGCAAAGGCTTTAAAAGCGGAGGCCGACGGGAGGAAGGGGGAGAGCGATCGGGGCGAGTGGACGAGAGGGCCGGAGACGGAGCGAGGCAGAAGACTGGGGCTGCGCATTGACCTGAGCCCGGGGTCTAGCCGTCGCTAACGTTCGACCTTCGCCAACGCGCCTCCACGCCTGGCAGCTCATCCAACGACCAGCCGAGAACGAGGGCAGCACAGCCACGAGGAACTCCCAGCCCGGCCGCTGCAGACAACCAGCCATTCATCGAGCCCGTGCCACACCATGCTGACTCAGCCCCGGCGACGACGAGCCCAGCTTCTGTCCCGTAAGCGGCATCGAGCCAGATGCTTTAATTAAATCACTTCAAAATCATTCTGGAGTCTGTGCATCAATCTGCTCATGCCCAGTGTGGACCCAGGGCCATTTTAAGAAACTGGTTCATCACATTGGTGTCAGAAGTGATTTAATTAAAGCATCTGGCTCGATGCCGCTTACGGGACAGAAGCTGGGCTCGTCGTCGCCGGGGCTGAGTCAGCATGGTGTGGCACGGGCTCGATGAATGGCTGGTTGTCTGCAGCGGCCGGGCTGGGAGTTCCTCGTGGCTGTGCTGCCCTCGTTCTCGGCTGGTCGTTGGATGAGCTGCCAGGCGTGGAGGCGCGTTGGCGAAGGTCGAACGTTAGCGACGGCTAGACCCCGGGCTCAGGTCAATGCGCAGCCCCAGTCTTCTGCCTCGCTCCGTCTCCGGCCCTCTCGTCCACTCGCCCCGATCGCTCTCCCCCTTCCTCCCGTCGGCCTCCGCTTTTAAAGCCTTTGCTTCTTTCTTCAGCCGTGGCCGCGCCTTTGTCCACTCCCCCGTGGCTCTCGAGGGGTGCATAATGACGGGGACACTCAAGCGTCGTTCGACAGGGCCGTCGACGGTTACCATATATGGTCATGTTCCTCCGCCACAACCAAATATGGTCATGTCTCTCCGCTGCGACCCAACGCCAGGACGGCGCGGCCAACCGTCTCCAGGAAAAGTCACTGACCGGCTCGCCGTGGCACCGGTGCATGTGCACGAATCGTCACACAGCCTCATTGTGAACAAGGGCCCCGTATGGGACCCGATACGTCATTTTTCATCTTTCGACTTGGTCAGTGACCCAATTTTCATTTGTGAATAAATCATGCTTCGCCCTGACCAGACGGTGTTCCGTCGAACCTTGGACTATTAGGTGAACTTGGTTCCTTAGAGAAAGTTGGTGCACATAGAAAGTTGCTACTTAGAGGAAGTTGCTACTTAGAGAAACTTGGTGCTTACAGATACTTGGTACTCAGACAAAATTGGCATTAGTAAAAATTTTACTTAGAGAAACTGTCGCTTAGAGAACCTTAGTACTTAGGGAAACTGGTCACTAAGAGAAACTTGGCACTCAGAACACTTGGTACTTAGCAAAACTGAGTACCTAGAACTTGGTACTCATAGATAATTGGTTACTTAGAGATTCCTGGTTACCTAGACAAACTTGGTCACTTAGAAAAACTTGGTCACTTAGAGGCACTTTGTCATTAGAGAAACTAGGTCACTAATATAAGCTTGGTCACTAAGAGAGAGTTGGTCACTTAGAGAAAATTGCTCACTTAGAGAAGATTGGTTACTTAGAGAAAATTGATCACTTAGAGAAGATTGCTCACTTAGAGAAGATTGCTCACTTAGAGAAACTTGGTGGTTAGAGAAACATGGTGCTTAGAGAAATCTGGTCACTTAGAGAAGCTTGTCACTTGGAGAAGCTTGTACTTAGAGCAAGTTGAAACATTGAGAAACTTAGTAGATAGAGAATCTTGGTCCCTTAAAGAAACATTGTTTTTAGGGAAGCTTGGTTCTTCGAGAAACTGTAGTTAGATAAACTTTGTAGTTTCTCTTTGTAGGGACACTTTGTATTAGAGACACTTCGTATTAAAGAAACTTGGTATAACAGAAACTTGGCATTAGTGAAAGTTGGTCACTTAGAGAGACTTGGTACTTGGAGAGACTGGGTAATTAGAGAGACAGGGTACTTAGAGAGACTTGATACGTTGAGTAGGTTGATACTTAGAGAAAGTTGGTACTTAGATAAATTTGGTACTTGGACAAAGTTGGTACTTAGGGGAACATGGTACTTAGACAAAATTGGTTTTAGAGAAACCTGGTACTTAGAGAAAATTTGTCACTTAGAGAAACAGTCACTAAGAGAAATCATGGTTAAAGAATGCCGCGCGAAAAACAAGTACAAACGAAGTACACAGGACTGGCGCTGAATACCAACACATTTACTCAGAGAAAAGAGCAGCTTATAAAATGCCATTGAGAACCCACGTGCCCAAATAAATCAGCTGCCATGATAAACCTATTTAACACAGACACAAATCCTTGCCCACAATATCAACGTAACAGCTCATCAAGGCGCACACAACCTCACCGCTGAACCCAAAACCAGAGGACCAGGAAGAGGCATAAGATCGAAGAATACACGCCCTCGCAGAACAAAGCAAATGACAGACACAAGGAACAGACAACCAAAACAAAGACGAAAACAACAGTCACCGAAAAAACTCTGTCAAAACTCGAAGCAAACCAGAGTAAAGGGGCAAAACGCATAACAAAACCAAACAAAACGCTACGGTAAAGCTGAGTCAACTGCTTAAAGCGATACATACTTATAGAAAAGTTTAAAAGTTCTAAAGAACAAGACTCATTCCGATTAAAATGCAAAACAGGTTCGTTATTATAAAGTTCTAAAGAACAATACTTATTACAATTGACATGCAAAACAGAGTCGTAATTACAGTGGGATTAGAAACTTGGACCCCTTGTCAGAAATAAAATCTAAGGCGTGCTGACGCGCTTGTCTGCTTTGATGATCATCCGTGGCTATATAATGACCCTTTCAATTTCAGTCCTCGCATGTGCTCTGATATTCGTTCGCGAGTAGAATAGTTTGCACCTTTTCAAGTATTGCAATGGTCGTCCAGGTGCCCACCGCTTTTGTCAAGTAAAGACTAGCAAAGGTTGCAAACCATTCTACTCGCGAATGGATATCAGAGCACGTGCGAGGACTGAAATAGAACTGGTCATTTTTGAGGCACGCATGATTGCCAAAGAAGCATTGAAGTGCGTCAGCACGCCTTCAATTTTACATTCAGAAAATTAGTCCAGTTTTCTAGGCCAACTGTATATAAGGCTCTGTTTTGCATGGCAATTGGAATAAGTCTTGTTCTTTAGAACTTTATAATAACGAACCTGTTTTGCATTTTAATCGGAATGAGTCTTGTTCTTTAGAAATTTTAAACTTTTCTATAAGTATGTATTGCTTTGAGCGATTGACTCAGCTTTAGCGTAGCGTTTTGTTTTGTTTTGTTAAGCGTTTCGCCCCTTTACTCTGGTTTGCTTCGAGTTTTGACAGAGTTTTTTCGGTGACTATGTTGTTTTCGTCTTTGTTTTGGTTGTCTGTTCCTTGTGTCTGTCATTTGCTTTGTTCAGCGAGGGCGTGTATTCTTCGATCTTATGGCTCTTCCTGGTCCTCTGGTTTTGGGTTCAGCGCTGACGTTGCGTCGCCTTGATGAGCGGTTAGTTTGATATTGTGGGCAATGATTTGTGTCTGTGTTATATAGGTTTATCACGGCAGCTGATTTATTTGGGCACGTGGGTTATCAATGTCATTTTATAAGCTGCTCTTTTCTCTCAATAAATGTGTTGGTATTCAGCGCCAGTCCTGTGTACTTCTTCGTTCGTACTTGTTTTTCGAGCGGCATTCTTTAACCATGATTTCTCTTAGTGACCATGTTTTCCTAAGTGACGAATTTTCTCAAAGTACCAAGACTTTTTCCACGGAGTCTTTTTCTGACACGGAGTCTTTTTCCGACACGGAGTCTTTTTCCGACACGGAGTCTTTCTCCGACACGGAGTCTTTTACCGACACGGAGTTCTTTTCCGACGCGGAGTTATTTTCCAACACGGAGTTTTTCCAACACTGAGTTTTTTCCAATGGAGTTTTTTTCCAACCCGCAGTTCTTTTCCAACACGGAGTTCTTTTCCAACACGGAGTTCTCTTCCAACACAGAGGTCTTTTCTAACAACGAGGTCTATTCCAACATGGAGGTCTCTTCAAACAAGGAGTCACTTCCATCACGCAGTCACTTCCAACACGGAGTCTCTTCCAGCATGGAGTCTCTTACAGCATGGAGTCTCTTCCAGCACGGAGTCTCTTTCAACACGTAGTCTCTTTCAACACGTAGTCTCTTCCAACACGGAGTCTTTTCCAACACGGTGTCTTTTCCAACACGGAGCCTTTCCAACACGGAGTCTTTTCCAACACGGAGTCTTCCAACACGGAGTTCTTTTCCGACACGGAGTTCTTTTCCGACACGGAGTTCTTTTCCCGACACGGAATTCTGTTCCCGACGCGGAGTTCTTTTTCCGACACGGTGTTCTTTTCCCGACACGGAGTTCTTTTCCCGACACGGAGTTCTTTTCCGACGCGGAGTGTCTTTCCGACGCGGAGTGTCTTTCCGACGCGGAGTGTCCTTCCGACACGGAGTGTCCTTCCGACACGGAGTGTCTTTCCGACACGGAGTGTTTTTTGACACGGAGTGTTTTTTCGACACGGAGTGTCTTTTCGACACGGAGTGTCTTTTCGACACGGAGTGTCTTTTCGACACGGACTGTTTTTCCGACACGGACTGTTTTTCCGACACGGAGTTCTTTCCCGGCACGGAGGTTTTTTTCCCTACACGGAGGTTTTTCCTTACAGGGAGGTTTTTTTGCGACACTGAGGTTTTTTTGCGACACGGATGTTTTTTTGCGACACGGATGTTTTTTTGCGACACGGACGTTTTTTTGCGACACGGACGTTTTTTTGCGACACGGACGTTTTTTTGCGACACGGAGTTCCTTTCCGACACGGAGTGTCTTTCAAACGCGGAGTGACTTTCCGACGCGGAGTGTCTTTCCGACACGGAGTGTCTTTCCGACACGGAGTGTTTTTTGACACGGAGTGTCTTTTCGACACGGAGTGTCTTTTCGACACGGAGTGTTTTTCCGACACGGAGTTCTTTCCCGGCACGGAGGTTTTTTTCCCTACACGGAGGTTTTTTCCCTACACGGAGGTTTTTTCCTTACGCGGAGGTTTTTTTGCGACACGGAGGTTTTTTTGCGACACGGAGGTTTTTTTGCGACACGGAGTTCTTTTCTGACACGGAGTTCTTTCCGACACGGAGTTCATTTCCCGACACGGAGTTCAATTCCGACACAGAGTTCAATTCCCGACACAGAGTTCAATTCCCGACACAGAGTTCTTTTCCCGACACGGAGATCTATTCCCGACACGGAGATCTTTTCCCGACACGGAGATCTTTTCCCGACACGGAGTTCTTTTCCGACACGGAGTTTTTTTTCCTTCACTGAGTTCTTTTCCCTCACTGAGTTCTTTTCCGACGCGGAGTGTTTGTCTGACGCGGAGTGTTTTTCCGACGCAGAGTGTCTTTAGTACACGGAGTGTTTTTCCGACATGGAGCGTTTTTCCGACACGGAGTGTTTTTCTGACACGGAGTGTTTTTCCGACACGGATGGTTTTTCCGACACGAAGTTCTTTTCTGACACGGAGTTCTTTTACAACACGGAGCCTGAATACGAGTTTTCGCGCAGTTCTGAGAGAAAAAGTTTACAGCGTTCTCTCGTCTAGCCTTGGACGACTTGTAAAATCGAAGTGCGTAAATCTCGCTAGTTTCGATCTAAAACGATATATCCCGTTGTTTTGAGCCCGAATACAAGCTTTCGCGCAGTTCTGAGAGAAAAAGTTTACAGCTATCTCTCGTCTACCCTTGGACGACTTGTAAAATCGAAGTGCGTAAATCTCGCTAGTTTCGATCTAAAACGATATATCCCGTTGTGTTGAGTCGGAATACAAGTCTTCGCGCAGTTCTGAGAGCAAAAGTTTACTGCTCTCTCGTCTACTCTTTGACGAGTTGTATAATCTATGTTCGTGAATCTCGATAGTATCGATCTAAAACGATGTATTATCCGTTGTTTTGAGCCAGAATACAAGTTTTCGCGCAGTTCTGAGAGAAAAAGTTTACAACTTTCTCTCTTCTACTCTTCGACAACTTCTAAAATCGAAGTGCATGAATCTCGCTAGTTTCGATCTAAAACGATCTATCCTGTTGTTTTGAGCCGGAGTACAAGTTTTCGCGCAGTTCTGAGAGAAAAAGTTTACAGCCCTCTCTCGTCTACGCTTCGACGACTTGTAAAATCAAAGTGCATAAATCTCGCTAGTTTCAATCTAAAACGATGTATCCCGTTGTTTTTAGCCGGAATACAGCTTTTCGCGCAGTTCTGTGAGAAAGTTTACACCTTTATCTCGTCTACTCATCGTCGACTAGTAAAATCGATGTTCGTGAATCTCGCTAGTTTCAATCTAAAACTATGTATCCCTTTGTTATGAGCTGGAATACAAGTTCTCGCGCAGTTCTGAGAGAAAAAGTTTACAGCTCTCTCTCGTCTACCCTTGGACGACTTGTAAAATTGAAGTGCGTAAATCTCGCTAGTTTCGACCTAAAACAATAAATCCCGTTGTGTTGAGCCGGAATACAAGTTCTCGCGCAGTTCTGAGAGCAAAAGTTTACAGCTCTCTCTCGTCTACTTTTTGACGACTTGTATAATCTATGTTCGTGAATCTCGATAGTATCGATCTAAAACGATGTATTATCCGTTGTTTTGAGCCAGAATACAAGTTTTCGCGCAGTTCGTATAGAAAAAGTTTACACCTTTCTCTCTTCTACTCTTCGACAACTTCTAAAATCGAAGGGCATGAATCTCGCTAGTTTCGATCTAAAACGATCTATCCCGTTGTTTTGAGCCGGAGTGCAAGTTTTCGCCAAGTTCTGAGAGAAAACGTTTACTGCCCTCTCTCGTATACTCTTGGACGACTTGTAAAATCAAAATGCATAAATCTCGCTAGTTTCGATCTAAAACGATGTATCGCGTTGTTTTGAGCCGGAATACACGTTTTCACGCAGTTCTGAGAGAAAAAGTTTGCACCTTTCTCTCGTCTACTCATCAACGACTTGTAAAATCGATGTTCGTGAATATCGCTAGTTTCGATCTAAAACGATGTATCCCGTTCTTTTGAGCTGGAATACAAGTTTTCGCGCAGTTCTGAGAGAAAAAGTTTACAGCTTTCTCTCGTCTAGCCTTCTACGAATTGTAAAATCGAAGTGCGTAAATCTCGCTAGTGTCGATCTAAAACGATGTATCCCGTTGTTTTGAGCCGGAATACAACTTTTCGCGCAGTTCTGAGAGAAAAAGTTTACACCTATCTCTCGTCTACTCATCGACGACTTTTAAAATCGATGTTCGTGAATCTCGCTAGTTTCGATCTAAAACGATGTATCCCGTTCTTTTGAGCTGGAATACAAATTCTCGCGCAGTTCTGAGAGAAAAAGTTTACACCTTTATCTCGTCTACTCATCGACAACTAGTAAAATCGATGTTCGTGAATCTCGCTAGTTTCAATCTAAAACGATGTATCCCTTTGTTTTGAGCTGGAATACAAGTTCTCGCGCAGTTCTGAGAGAAAAAGTTTACAGCTCTCTCTCGTCTACCCTTGGACGACTTGTAAAATCGAAGTGCGTACATCTCGCTAGTTTCCATCTAAAACGATATATCCCGTTGTGTTGAGCCGGAATACAAGTCTTCGCGCAGTTCTGAGAGCAAAAGTTTACTGCTCTCTCGTCTACTCTTTGACGACTTGTATAATCTATGTTCGTGAATCTCGATAGTATCGATCTAAAACGATGTATAATCCGTTGTTTTGAGCCAGAATACAAGTTTTCGCGCAGTTCTGAGAGAAAACGTTTACACCTTTCTCTCTTCTACTCTTCGACAACTTCTAAAATCGAAGTGCATGAATCTCGCTAGTTTCGATTTAAAACGATCTATCCTGTTGTTTTGAGCAGGAGTACAAGTTTTCGCGCAGTTCTGAGAGAAAAAGTTTACAGTTCTCTCTCGTCTACGCTTCGACGACTTGTAAAATCAAAGTGCATAAATCTCGCTAGTTTTGATCTAAAACGATGTATCCCGTTGTTTTTAGCCGGAATACAACTTTTCGCGCAGTTCTGAGAGAAAAAGTTTACACCTTTATCTCGTCTACTCATCGACGACTAGTAAAATCGATGTTCGTGAATCTCGCTAGTTTCAATCTAAAACGATGTATCCCTTTGTTTTGAGCTGGAATACAAGTTCTCGCGCAGTTCTGAGAGAAAAAGGTTACACCTTTCTCTCGTCTACTCTTCGAAGACTTGTAAAATCGATATTCGTGAATTTTGCTAGTTTCGATCTAAAACGATGTATCCTGTTGTTTTGAGCCGGAATTAATGTTTACGCGCAGTTCTGAGAGAAAAGTTTACAGCATTTTCGCGTCTACTCGTCGACGACTTCTAAAATCGAAGGGCATGAATCTCGCTAGTTTCGATCTAAAACGATCTATCCCGTTGTTTTGAGCCGGAGTACAAGTTTTCGCGCAGTTCTGAGAGAAAAAGTTTACAGCCCTCTCTCGTCTACTCTTCGACGACTTGTAAAATCAAAGTGCATAAATCTCGCTAGTTTCAATCTAAAACGATGTATCCCGTTGTTTTTAGCCGGAATACAGCTTTTCGCTCAGTTCTGTGAGAAAGTTTACACCTTTATCTCGTCTACTCATCGTCGACTAGTAAAATCGATGTTCGTGAATCTCGCTAGTTTCAATCTAAAACTATGTATCCCTTTGTTATGAGCTGGAATACATGTTCTCGCGCAGTTCTGAGAGAAAAAGTTTACAGCTCTCTCTCGTCTACCCTTGGACGACTTGTAAAATTGAAGTGCGTAAATCTCGCTAGTTTCGACCTAAAACAATAAATCCCGTTGTGTTGAGCCGGAATACAAGTTCTCGCGCAGTTCTGAGAGAAAAAGTTTACAGCTCTCTCTCGTCTACTTTTTGACGACTTGTATAATCTATGTTCGTGAATCTCGATAGTATCGATCTAAAACGATGTATTATCCGTTGTTTTGAGCCAGAATACAAGTTTTCGCGCAGTTCGTATAGAAAAAGTTTACACCTTTCTCTCTTCTACTCTTCGACAACTTCTAAAATCGAAGGGCATGAATCTCGCTAGTTTCGATCTAAAACGATCTATCCCGTTGTTTTGAGCCGGAGTGCAAGTTTTCGCCAAGTTCTGAGAGAAAACGTTTACTGCCCTCTCTCGTATACTCTTGGACGACTTGTAAAATCAAAATGCATAAACCTCGCTAGTTTTGATCTAAAACGATGTATCGCGTTGTTTTGAGCCGGAATACACGTTTTCACGCAGTTCTGAGAGAAAAAGTTTGCACCTTTCTCTCGTCTACTCATCAACGACTTGTAAAATCGATGTTCGTGAATATCGCTAGTTTCGATCTAAAACGATGTATCCCGTTCTTTTGAGCTGGAATACAAGTTTTCGCGCAGTTCTGAGAGAAAAAGTTTACAGCTTTCTCTCGTCTAGCCTTCTACGAATTGTAAAATCGAAGTGCGTAAATCTCGCTAGTGTCGATCTAAAACGATGTATCCCGTTGTTATGAGCCGGAATACAACTTTTCGCGCAGTTCTGAGAGAAAAAGTTTACACCTATCTCTCGTCTACTCATCGACGACTTTTAAAATCGATGTTCGTGAATCTCGCTAGTTTCGATCTAAAACGATGTATCCCGTTCTTTTGAGCTGGAATACAAATTCTCGCGCAGTTCTGAGAGAAAAAGTTTAAACCTTTTTCTCGTCTACTCTTCGAAGACTTGTGAAATCGATGTTCGTGAATTTTGCTAGTTTCGATCTAAAACTATGTATCCCGATGTTTTGAGCCGGAATAAGAGTTTTCGCGCAGTTCTGAGAGAAAAAGTTTACAGCGTTCTCTCGTCTAGCCTTGGACGACTTGTAAAATCGAAGTGCGTAAATGTCGCTAGTTTCGATCTAAAACGATATATCCCGTTGTGTTGAGCCGGAATACAAGTCTTCGCGCAGTTCTGAGAGCAAAAGTTAACAGCTCTCTCGTCTATTCTGTGACGACTTGTATAATCTATGTTCGTGAATCTCGCTAGTATCGATCTAAAACGATGTATTATCCGTTGTTTTGAGCCAGAATACAAGTTCTCACGCAGTTCTGAGAGAAAAAGTTTACACCTCTTCTACTCTTCGACAACTTCTCAAATCGAAGTGCATGAATCTCGCTAGTTTCGATCTAAAACGATCTATCCTGTTGTTTTGAGCCGGAGTACAAGTTTTCGCGCAGTTCTGAGAGAAAAAGTTTACAGAACTCTCTCGTCTACTCTTCGACGAATTGTAAAATCAAAGTGTATAAATCTCGCTAGTTTCGTTCTAAAACGATGTGTCCCGTTGTTTTTAGCCGGAATACAACTTTTCGCGCAGTTCTGAGAGAAAAAGTTTACACCGTTATCTCGTCTACTCATCGACGACTAGTAAAATCGATGTTCGTGAATCTCGCTAGTTTCAATCTAAAACGATGTATCCCTTTGTTTTGAGCTGGAATACAAGTTCTCGCGCAGTTCTGAGAGAAAAAGGTTACACCTTTCTCTCGTCTACTCTTCGAAGACTTGTAAAATCGATATTCGTGAATTTTGCTAGTTTCGATCTAAAACGATGTATCCTGTTGTTTTGAGCCGGAATTAATGTTTTCGCGCAGTTCTGAGAGAAAAGTTTACAGCATTTTCGCGTCTACTCGTCGACGACTTCTAAAATCGAAGGGCATGAATCTCGCTAGTTTCGATCTAAAACGATCTATCCCGTTGTTTTGAGCCGGAGTACAAGTTTTCGCGCAGTTCTGAGAGAAAAAGTTTACAGCCCTCTCTCGTCTACTCTTCGACGACTTGTAAAATCAAAGTGCATAAATCTCGCTAGTTTCGATCTAAAACGATGTATCACGTTGTTTTGAGCCGGAATACAAGTTTTCGCGCAGTTCTGAGAGAAACAGTTTACACCTTTCTCTCGTCTACTCATCAACGACTTGTAAAATCAATGTTCGTAAATCTCGCTAGTATTGATCTAAAACGATGTATCCCGTTCTTTTGAGCTGGAATACATGTTCTCGCGCAGTTCTGAGAGAAAAAGTTTACACCTTTTTCTCGTCTACTCTTCGAAGACTTGTAAAATCGATGTTCGTGAATTTTGCTAGCTTCGATCTAAAACGATGTATCCCGTTCTTTTGAGCTGAAATACAAGTTCTCGCGCAGTTCTTGGAGAAAAAGTTTACACCTTTTTCTCGTCTACTCTTCGAAGACTTGTAAAATCGATGTTCGTGAATTTTGCTAGTTTCGATCTAAAACTATGTATCCCGATGTCTTGATCCTGAATACGAGTTTTCGCGCAGTTCTGAGAGAAAAAGTTTACAGCTCTCTCTCGTCTACCCTTGGACGACTTGTAAGATCGAAGTGCGTAAATCTCGCTAGCTTCGATCTAAAACGATATATCCCGTTGTGTTGAGCCGGAATACATGTCTTCGGGCAGTTCTGAGAGCAAAAGTTTACTGCTCTCTCGTCTACTCTTTGACGACTTGTATAATCTATGTTCGTGAATCTCGATAGTATCGATCTAAAACGATGTATTATCCGTTGTTTTGAGCCAGAATACAAGTTTTCGCGCAGTTCTGAGAGAAAAAGTTTACACCTTTCTCTCTTCTACTCTTCGACAACTTCTAAAATCGAAGTGCATGAATCTCGCTAGTTTCGATCTAAAATGATCTATCCTGTTGTTTTGAGCCGGAGTACAAGTTTTCGCGCAGTTCTGAGAGAAAAAGTTTACAGCCCTCTCTCGTCTACGCTTCGACGACTTGTAAAATCAAAGTGCATAAATCTCGGTAGTTTCGATCTAAAACTATGTATCCCGTTGTTTTTAGCCGGAATACAACTTTTCGCGCAGTTCTGAGAGAAAAAGTTTACACTTTTATCTCGTCTACTCATCGACAACTAGTAAAATCGATGTTCGTGAATCTCGCTAGTTTCAATCTAAAACGACGTATCCCTTTGTTTTGAGCTGGGATACAAGTTCTCGCGCAGTTCTGAGAGAAAAAGTTTACAGCTCTCTCTCGTCTACCCTTGGACGACTTGTAAAATCGAAGTGCGTAAATCTCGCTAGTTTCGATCTAAAACGATATATCCCGTTGTGTTGAGCCGGAATACAAGTCTTCGCGCAGTTCTGAGAGCAAAAGTTTACTCCTCTCTCGTCTACTCTTTGACGACTTGTATAATCTATGTTCGTGAATCTCGATAGTATCGATCTAAAACGATGTATTATCCGTTGTTTTGAGCCAGAATACAAGTTTTCGCGCAGTTCTGAGAGAAAATGTTTACACCTTTCTCTCTTCTACTCTTCGACAACTTCTAAAATCGAAGTGCATGAATCTCGCTAGTTTCGATCTTAAACGATCTATCCTGTTGTTTTTAGCCGGAGTACAAGTTTTCGCGCAGTTTTGAGAGAAAAAGTTTACAGCCCTCTCTCGTCTACTCTTCGACGACTTGTAAAATCAAAGTGCATAAATCTCGCTAGTTTCGATTTAAAACGATGTATCGCGTTGTTTTGAGCCGGAATACAAGTTTTCGCGCAGTTCTGAGAGAAAAAGTTTACACCTTTCTCTCGTCTACTCATCAACGACTTGTAAAATCAATGTTCGTAAATCTCGCTAGTATCGATCTAAAACGATGTATCCCGTTCTTTTGAGCTGGAATACAAGTTCTCGCGCAGTTCTGAGAGCAAACGTTTACAGTTTTCTCTCATCTACTCTTTGACGACTTGTATAATCTATGTTCGTGAATTTCGCTAGTATCGATCTAAAACGATGTATTATCCGTTGTTTAGAGCCAGAATACAAGTTTTCGCGCAGTTCTGAGAGAAAACGTTTACAGCCATCTCTCGTCTACTCTTGGACGACTTGTAAAATCAAAGTGCATAAATCTCGCTAGTTTCGATCTAAAACGATGTATCGCGTTGTTTTGAGCCGCAATACAACTTTTCGCGCAGTTCTGAGAGAAAAAGTTTACAGCGTTCTCTCGTCTAGCCTTGGACGACTTGTAAGATTGAAGTGCGTAAATCTCGCTAGTTTCCATCTAAAACGATATATCCCGTTGTTTTGAGCCGGAGTACAAGTTTTCGCGCAGTTCTGAGAGAAAAAGTTTACACCGTTCTCTCGTCTACTCTTCGACGACTTGTAAAATCGAAGTGCGTGAATCTCGCTAGTTTCGATCTAAAACGATGTATCCCGTTGTTTTGAGCCGGAATACAAGTTTTCGCGCAGTTCTGAGAGAAAAAGTTTACACCTCTCTCGTCTACTCTTCGACGACTTGTAAAATCGAAGTGCGTGAATCACGCTAGTTTCGATATAAAACGATGTATCCCGTTGTTTTGAGCTGGAATACAAGTTCTCGCGCATTTCTGAGAGAAAAAGTTTCCACCTTTCTCTCGTCTACTCTCGAAGACTTGTAAAATCGATGTTCGTGAATTTTTCTAGTTTCGATCTAAACTATGTATCCCGATGTTTTGAGCCGGAATACGAGTTTTCGCGCAGTTCTGAGAGAAAAAGTTTACACCTTTTTCTCGTCTACTCTTCGAAGACTTGTAAAATCGATGTTCGTGAATTTTGCTAGTTTCGATCTAAAACGATACATCCCGTTGTTTTGAGCCTGAATACAAGTTTTTGCGCAGTTCTGAGAGAAAACGTTTACAGCTCTCTCTCGTCTACTCTTGGACGACTTGTAAAATCAAAGTGCATAAATCTCGCTAGTTTCGCTATAAAACGATGTATCGCGTTGTTTTGAGCCGGAATACATGTTTTCGCGCAGTTCTGAGAGAAAAAGTTTACACCTTTCTCTCGTCTACTCATCAACGACTTGTAAAATCGATGTTCGTAAATCTCGCTAGTATCGATCTAAAACAATGTATCCCGTTGTTTTGAGCTGGAATAGAAGTTTTCGCACAGTTCTGAGATAAAAAGTTTACACCTTTTTCTCGTCTACTCTTCGAAGACTTGTAAAATCGATGTTCGTGAATTTTGCTAGTTTCGATCTAAAACTATGTATCCCGATGTTTTGAGCCCTAATACGAGTTTTCGCGCAGTTCTGAGAGAAAAAGTTTACAGCGTTCTCTCGTCTAGTCTTCGACGACTTGTAAAATCGAAGTGAGTAAATCTCGCTAGTTTCTGTTTAAAACGATATATCCCGTTGTTTTGAGCCGGAAAACAAGTTTTCGCGCAGTTCTGAGACAAAAAAGTTTACGCCCTTATCTCGTCTAATCTTCCACGACTTGTAAAATCGAAGTGCGTAAATCTCGCTAGTTTCGATCTAAAACGATGTATCGCGTTGTTTTGAGCCGGAATACAACTTTTCGCACAGTTCTTAGAGAAAATGTTTACAGCTTTCTCTCGTCTAGCCTTCGACGACTTGTAAAATCGAAGTGCGTAAATCTCGCTAGTTTTCATTTAAAAAGATATATCCCGTTGTTTTGAGCCGCAATACAAGTTTTCGCGCAGTTCTAAGAGAAAAAGTTTACAGCTCTCTCTCGTCTACCCTTGGACGACTTGTAAAATCGTAGTGCGTAAATCTCGCTAGTTTCGATCTAAAACGATATATCCCTTTGTGTTGAGCCGGAATAAAAGTCTTCGCGCAGTTCTGAGAGCAAAAGTTTACATATCTCTGTTCTACTTTTTGACGACTTGTATAATCTATGTTCGTGAATCTCGCTAGTTTCGATCTAAAACGATCTATCCTGTTGTTTTGAGCCGGAGTACAAGTTTTCGCGCAGTTATGAGAGGAAAAGTTTACAGTCCTCTCTCGCCTACTCTTTGACGACTTGTAAAATCAAAGTGCATAAATCTCGCTAGTTTCGATCTAAAACGATGTGTGCCGTTGTTTTTAGCCGGAATACAACTTTTCGCGCAGTTCTGAGAGAAAAAGTTTACACCTTTATCTCGTCTACTCATCGACGACTAGTAAAATCGATGTTCGTGAATCTCGCTAGTTTCAATCTAAAACGATGTATCCCTTTGTTTTGAGCTGGAATACAAGTTCTCGCGCAGTTCTGAGAGAAAAAGTTTACAGCTCTCTCTCGTCTACCTTTGGACGACTTGTATAATTTATGTTCGTGAATCTCGCTAGTACGATCTAAAACGATGTATTATCCGTTGTTTTGAGCCAGAATACAAGTTTTCGCGCAGTTCTGAGAGAAAAAGTTTACACCTTTCTCTCTTCTACTCTTCGACAACTTCTAAAATCGAAGGGCATGAATCTCGCTAGTTTCGATCTAAAACGATCTATCCCGTTGTTGTGAGCCGGAGTACAAGTTTTCGCGCAGTTCTGAGAGAAAACGTTTACCGCCCTCTCTCGTCTACTCTTGGACGACTTGTAAAATCAAAGTGCATAAATCTCGCTAGTTTCGATCTAAAACGATGTATCGCGTTGTTTTGAGCCGGAATACACGTTTTCGCGCAGTACTGAGAGAAAAAGTTTACACCTTTCTCTCGTCTACTCATCGACGACTTGTAAAATCGATGTTCGTGAATCTCGCTATTTTGAATCTAAAACGATGTATCCCGTTGTTTTGAGCCGGAAAAAAAGTTTTCGCGCCGTTTCGAGAGAAAAAGATTACAGCTCTTTCTCGTCTACTCTTAGATGACTTGTTAAATCGATGTTCGAGAATCTCGCTAGTTTCGATCTAAAACGATATATCCCGTTGTTTTGAGCCTGAATACAAGTTTTCGCGCAGTTCTGAGAGAAAAAGTTTACAGCTCTCTCTCGTCTACCCTTGGACGACTTGTGAAATCGAATGCGTAAATCTCGCTAGTTTCCATCTAAAACGATATATCCCGTTGTGTTGAGCCGGAATACAAGTCTTCGCGCAGTTCTGAGAGCAAAAGTTTACTGCTCTCTCGTCTACTCTTTGACGACTTGTATAATCTATGTTCGTGAATCTCGATAGTATCGATCTAAAACGATGTATAATCCGTTGTTTTGAGCCAGAATACAAGTTTTCGCGCAGTTCTGAGAGAAAACGTTTACACCTTTCTCTCTTCTACTCTTCGACAACTTCTAAAATCGAAGTGCATGAATCTCGCTAGTTTCGATTTAAAACGATCTATCCTGTTGTTTTGAGCAGGAGTACAAGTTTTCGTGCAGTTCTGAGAGAAAAAGTTTACAGTTCTCTCTCGTCTACGCTTCGACGACTTGTAAAATCAAAGTGCATAAATCTCGCTAGTTTTGATCTAAAACGATGTATCCCGTTGTTTTTAGCCGGAATACAACTTTTCGCGCAGTTCTGAGAGAAAAAGTTTACACCTTTATCTCGTCTACTCATCGACGACTAGTAAAATCGATGTTCGTGAATCTCGCTACTACGATCTAAAACGATGTATTATCCGTTGTTTTGAGCCAGAATACAAGTTTTCGCGCAGTTCTGAGAGAAAACGTTTACAGCCTTCTCTCGTCTACTCTTGGACGACTTGTAAAATCAAAGTGCATAAATCTCGCTAGTTTCGATCTAAAACGATGTATCGCGTTGTTTTGAGCCGGAATACACGTTTTCGCGCAGTTCTGAGAGAAAAAGTTTACACCTTTCTCTCGTCTACTCATCAACGACTTGTAAAATCGATGTTCGTAAATCTCGCTAGTATCGATCTAAAACGATGTATCCCGTTGTTTTGAGCTGGAATACAAGTTTTCGCACAGTTCTGAGAGAAAAAGTTTACAGCTTTCTCTCGTCTAGCCTTCGACGATTTGTAAAATCGAAGTGCGTAAATCTCGCTAGTTTCGATCTAAAACGATGTATCCCGTTCTTTTGAGCTGGAATACAAATTCTCGCGCAGTTCTGAAAGAAAAAGTTTACACTTTTTCTCGTCTACTCTTCGAAGACTTGTAAAATCGATGTTCGTGAATTTTGCTAGTTTCGATCTAAAACTATGTATCCCGATGTTTTGAGCCGGAATACGAGTTTTCGTGCAGTTCTGAGAGAAAAAGTTTACAGCGTTCTCTCGTCTAGCCTTTGGACGACTTGTAAAATCGAAGTGCATGAATCTCGCTAGTTTCGATCTAAAACGATGTGTCCCGTTGTTTTTAGCCGGAATACAACTTTTCGCGCAGTTCTGAGAGAAAAAGTCTACACCTTTATCTCGTCTACTCATCTACGACTAGTAAAATCGATGTTCGTGAATCTCGCTAGTTTCAATCTAAAACGATGTATCCCTTTGTTTTGAGCTGGAATACATGTTCTCGCGCAGTTCTGAGAGAAAAAAATTACACCTTTCTCTCGTCTACTCTTCGAAGACTTGTAAAATCGATATTGGTGAATTTTGCTACTTTCGATCTAAAACAATGTATCCCGTTGTTTTGAGCCGGAATTATTGTTTTCTCGCAGCTCTGAGAGAAAAGTTTACAGCATTTTCGCGTCTACTCGTCGACGACGTCTAAAATCGAAGGGCATGAATGTCGCTAGTTTCGATCTAAAACGATCTATCCCGTTGTTTTGAGCCGGAGTACAAATTTTCGCGCAGTTCTGAGAGAAAAAGTTTACAGCCCTCTCTCGTCTACTCTTCGACGACTTGTAAAATCAAATTGCATAAATCTCGCTAGTTTCGATCTAAAACGATGTATCGCGTTGTTTTGAGCCTGAATACAACTTTTCGCGCAGTTCTGAGAGAAAAAGTTTACACCCTTCTCTCGTCTACTCTTCGACGACTTGTAAAATCAGAGTGAGTAAATTTCGCTAGTTTCCATCTAAAACGATATATCCCGTTGTTATGAGCCGAAATACAAGTTTTCGCTCAGTTCTGAGAGAAAACGTTTACAGCTTTCTCTCGTGTACTCTTCGACGACTTGTAAAATCGAAGCACGTAAATCTCGCTAGTTTCCATTTAAAACGATAAATCCCGTTGCTTTGAGCAGGAATACAAGTTCTCGCGCCGTTCTGAGATAAAAAGTTTACAGCTTTCTCTCGTCTACTCTTCGAAGACTTGTAAAATCGATGTGCGCAAATCTCGCTAGTTTCCCTCTAAAAAGATATATACTCTTGTTTTGAGACGGAATGCTTTCGCGCAGTTCTGAGAGAAAACGTTTACACCCTTCTCTCCACGACTCTTCGACGACTTGTAAAATCGAAGTGTGTAAATCTCGCTAGTTTCCATTTAAAACGATATATCCCGTTGTTTTGAGCCGGAATACAAGTTTTCGCGCAGTTCTGAGAGAAAAAGATTACACCCTTCTCTCGTCTACTCTTCGAGGACTTGTAAAATCGAAGTGCGTGAATCTCGCTAGTTTCGATCTAAAACGATGTATCCCGTTGTTTTGAGCCGGAATACAAGTTTTCGCGCAGTTATGAGAGAAAAAGTTTACAGCTCTCTCTCGTCTACTCTTCGACAACTTCTGAAATCGAAGTGCATGAATCTCGCTAGTTTCGATCTAAAACGATGTATCCCGTTGTATTGAGCCAGAATACAAGTTTTCGCGCAGTTCTGAGAGAAAAAGTTTACACCTCTCTCGTCTACTCTTCGACGACTTGTAAAATCGAAGTGCGTGAATCTCGCTAGTTTCGATATAAAACGATGTATCCCGTTGTTTTGAGCTGGAATACAAGTTCTCGCGCATTTCTGAGAGAAAAAGTTTACACCATTTTTTTTTTACTCTTCGAAGACTTGTAAAATCGATGTTCGTGAATTTTGCTAGTTTCGATCTAAAACTATGTATCCCGATGTTTTGAGCCGGAATACGAGTTTTGGCGCAGTTGTGAGAGAAAAAGGTTACAGCGTTCTCTCGTCTAGCCTTGGACGACTTGTAAAATCGAAGTGCGTAAATCTCGCTAGTTTCGATCTAAAACGATATATCCCTTTGTGTTGAGCCGGAATACAAGTCTTCGCGCAGTTCTGAGAGCAAAAGTTTACAGCTCTCTCGTCTACTCTTTGACGACTTGTATAATCTATGTTCGTGAATCTCGCTAGTATCGATCTAAAACGATGTATTATCCGTTGATTTGAGCCAGAATACAAGTTTTCGCGCAGTTCTGAGAGAAAAAGTTTACACCTTTCTCTCTTCTACTCTTCGACAACTTCTAAAATCGAAGTGCATGAATCTCGCTAGTTTCGATCTAAAACGATCTATCCAGTTGTTTTGAGCCGGAGTACAAGTTTTCGCGCAGTTCTGAGAGAAAAAGTTTACAGCTCTCTCTCGTCGAGTCTTCGACAACTTCTAAAATCGAAGTGCATGAATCTCGATAGCTTCGATCTAAAACGATGTATCCCGTTGTTTTGAGCCGCAATACAACTTTTCGCGCAGTTCTGAGAGAAAAAGTTTACACCTATCTCTCGTCTACTCATCGACGACTTTTAAAATCGAAGTTCGTGAATCTCGCTAGTTTCGATCTAAAACAATGTATCCCGTTCTTTTGAGCTGGAATACAAGTTCTCGCGCAGTTCTGAGAGCAAAAGTTTACAGTTTTCTCTCATCTACTCTTTGACGACTTGTATAATCTATGTTCGTGAATCTCGCTAGTATCGATCTAAAACGATGTATTATCCGTTGTTTTGAGCCAGAATACAAGTTTTCGCGCATTTCTGAGAGACAAAGTTTACACCTTTCTCTCTTCTACTCTTCGACAACTTCTAAAATCGAAGGCCATGAATCTCGCTAGGTTCGATCTAAAATGATCTATCCCGTTGTTTTGAGCCGGAGTACAAGTTTTCGCGCAGTTCTGAGAGAAAAAGTTCACAGCCCTCTCTCGTCTACTCTTCGACGACTTGTAAAATCAAATTGCATAAATCTCGGTAGTTTCGATCTAAAACGATGTATAGCGTTGTTTTGAGCCGGAATACAAGTATTCGCGCAGTTCTGAGAGAAAAAGTTTACACCTTTCTCTCGTCTACTCATCAACGACTTGTAAAATCAATGTTCGTAAATCTCGCTAGTATCGATCTAAAACGACGTATCCCTTTGTTTTGAGCTGGAATACAAGTTCTCGCGCAGTTCTGAGAGAAAAAGTTTACAGCTCTCTCTCGTCTACCCTTGGACGACTTGTAAAATCGAAGTGCGTAAATCTCGCTAGTTTCGATCTAAAACAATAAATCCTGTTGTGTTGAGCCGGAATACAAGTTCTCGCGCAGTTCTGAGAGCAAAAGTTTACAGCTCTCTCTCGTCTACTCTTTGACGACTTGTATAATCTATGTTCGTGAATCTCGCTAGTATCGATCTAAAACGATGTATTATCCGTTGTTTTGAGCCAGAATACAAGTTTTCGCGCAGTTCTGAGAGAAAAAGTTTACACCTTTCGCTCTTCTACTCTTCGACAACTTCTAAAATCGAAGGGCATGAATCTCGCTAGTTTCGATCTAAAACGATGTATCCCGTTGTTTTGAGCCGGAGAACAAGTTTTCGCGCAGTTCTGAGAGAAAACGTTTACACCTTTCTCTCGTCTACTCATCAACGACTTGTAAAATCGATGTTCGTAAATCTCGCTAGTATCGATCTAAAACGATGTATCCCGTTGTTTTGAGCTGGAATACAAGTTTTCGCACAGTTCTGAGAGAAAAAGTTTACAGCTTTCGCTCGTCTAGCCTTCGACGACTTGTAAAATCGAAGTGCGTAAATCTCGCTAGTTTCGATCTAAAACGATGTATCCCGTTGTTTTGAGCCGGAATACGAGTTTTCGCGCACTTCTGAGAGAAAAAGTTTACTTTTTTCTCTCGTCTACTCATCAACGACTTGTAAAATAGATGTTCGTAAATCTCGCTAGTATCGATCTAAAACGATGTATCCCGTTGTTTTGAGCTGGAATACAAGTTTTCGCACAGTTCTGAGAGAAAAAGTTAACAGCTTTCTCTCGTCTAGTTTCGATCTAAAACGATGTATCGCGTTGTTTTGAGCCGGAATACACGTTTTCGCGCAGTTCTGAGAGAAAAAGTTTACACCTTTCTCTCGTCTACTCATCAACGACTTGTAAAATCGATGTTCGTAAATCTCGCTAGTATCGATCTAAAACTATGTATCCCGTTGTTTTGAGCCGGAATACGAGTTTTCGCGCACTTCTGAGAGAAAAAGTTTACTTTTTTCTCTCGTCTACTCATCAACGACTTGTAAAATCGATGTTCGTAAATCTCGCTAGTATCGATCTAAAACGATGTATCCCGTTGTTTTGAGCTGGAATACAAGTTTTCGCGCAGTTCTGAGAGAAAAAGTTTACAGCTCTCTCTCGTCTAGTCTTCGACAACTTCTAAAATCGAAGTGGATGAATCTCGATAGCTTAGATCTAAAACGATGTATCCCGTTGTATTGAGCTGGAATACAAGTTCTCGCGCATTTCTGAGAGAAAAAGTTTACACCTTTCTCTCGTCTACTCTTCGAAGACTTGTAAAATCGATGTTCGTGAATTTTTCTAGTTTCGATCTAAACTATGTATCCCGATGTTTTGAGCCGGAATACGAGTTTTCGCGCAGTTCTGAAAGAAAACGTTTACAACTTTCTCTCGTCTAGCCTTCGACGACTTGTAAAATCGAAGTGCGTAAATCTCGCTAGTTTCGATCTAAAACGATGTATCCCGTTGTTTTGAGCCGGAATACAACTTTTCGCGCAGTTCTGAGAGAAAAAGTTTACATCTATCTCTCGTCTACTCATCGACGACTTTTAAAATCGAAGTTCGCGAATCTCGCTAGTTTCGATCTAAAACGATGTATCCCGTTCTTTTGAGCTGGAATACAAGTTCTCGCGCAGTTCTGAGAGCAAAAGTTTACGGTTTTCTCTCATTTACTCTTTGACGACTTGTATAATCTATGTTCGTGAATCTCGCTAGTATCGATCTAAAACGATGTATTATCCGTTGTTTTGAGCCAGAATACAAGTTTTGGCGCATTTCTGAGAGAAAAAGTTTACACCTTTCTCTCTTCTACTCTTCGACAACTTCTAAAATCGAAGGCCATGAATCTCGCTAGGTTGGATCTAAAATGATCTATCCCGTTGTTTTGAGCCGGAGTACAAGTTTTCGCGCAGTTCAGAGAGAAAAAGTTTACAGCCCTCTCTCGTCTACTCTTCGACGACTTGTAAAATCAAATTGCATAAATCTCGCTAGTTTCGATCTAAAACGATGTATAGCGTTGTTTTGAGCCGGAATACAAGTATTCGCGCAGTTCTGAGAGAAAAAGTTTACACCTTTCTCTCGTCTACTCATCAACGACTTGTAAAATCAATGTTCGTAAATCTCGCTAGTATCGATCTAAAACGATGTATCCCTTTGTTTTGAGCTGGAATACAAGTTCTCGCGCAGTTCTGAGAGAAAAAGTTTACAGCTCTCTCTCGTCTACCCTTGGACGACTTGTAAAATCGAGGTGCGTAAATCTCGCTAGTTTCGATCTAAAACAATAAATCCTGTTGTGTTGAGCCGGAATACAAGTTCTCGCGCAGTTCTGAGAGCAAACGTTTACAGCTCTCTCTCGTCTACTCTTTGACGACTTGTATAATCTATGTTCGTGAATCTCGCTAGTATCGATCTAAAACGATGTATTATCCGTTGTATTGCGCCAGAATACAAGTTTTCGCGCAGTTCTGAGAGAAAAAGTTTACACCTTTCGCTCTTCTACTCTTCGACAACTTCTAAAATCGAAGGGCATGAATCTCGCTAGTTTCGATCTAAAACGATCTATCCTGTTGTTTTGAGTTGGAGAACAAGTTTTCGCGCAGTTCTGATAGAAAACGTTTACACCTTTCTCTCGTCTACTCATCAACGACTTGTAAAATCGATGTTCGTAAATCTCGCTAGTATCGATCTAAAACGATGTATCCCGTTGTTTTGAGCTGGAATACAAGTTTTCGCATAGTTCTGAGAGAAAAAGTTTACAGCTTTCTCTCGTCTAGCCTTCGACGACTTGTAAAATCGAAGTGCGTAAATCTCGCTAGTTTCGATCTAAAACGATGTATCCCGTTGTTTTGAGCCGGAATACGAGTTTTCGCGCACTTCTGAGAGAAAAAGTTTACACCTTTCTCTCGTCTACTCATCAACGACTTGTAAAATCGATGTTCGTAAATCTCGCTAGTATCGATCTAAAACGATGTATCTCGTTGTTTTGAGCTGGAATACAAGTTTTCGCACAGTTCTGAGAGAAAAAGTTTACAGCTTTCTCTCGTCTAGTTTCGCTCTAAAACGATGTATCACGTTGTTTTGAGCCGGAATACACGTTTTCGCGCAGTTCTGAGAGAAAAAGTTTACACCTTTCTCTCGTCTACTCATCAACGACTTGTAAAATCGATGTTCGTAAATCTCGCTAGTATCGATCTAAAACGATGTATCCCGTTGTTTTGAGCTGGAATACAAGTTTTCGCACAGTTCTGAGAGAAAAAGTTTACAGCTTTCTCTCGTCTAGCCTTCGACGACTTGTAAAATCGAAGTGCGTAAATCTCGCTAGTTTCGATCTAAAACGATGTATCCCGTTGTTTTGAGCCGGAATACGTGTTTTCGCGCACTTCTGAGAGAAAAAGTTTACACCTTTCTCTCGTCTACTCATCAACGACTTGTAAAATCGATGTTCGTAAATCTCGCTAGTATCGATCTAAAACGATGTATCCCGTTGTTTTGAGCTGGAATACAAGTTTTCGCACAGTTCTGAGAGAAAACGTTTACAGCTTTCTCTCGTCTAGTTTCGATCTAAAACGATGTATCGCGTTGTTTTGAGCCGGAATACACGTTTTCGCGCAGTTCTGAGAGAAAAAGTTTACACCTTTCTCTCGTCTAGCCTTCGACGACTTGTAAAATCGAAGTGCGTAAATCTCGCTAGTTTCGATCTAAAACGATGTATCCCGTTGTTTTGAGCCGGAATACGAGTTTTCGCGCACTTCTGAGAGAAAAAGTTTACACCTTTCTCTCGTCTACTCATCAACGACTTGTAAAATCGATGTTCGTAAATCTCGCTAGTATCGATCTAAAACGATGTATCCCGTTGTTTTGAGCCGGAATACAAGTTTTCGCACAGTTCTGAGAGAAAACGTTTACAGCCCTCTCTCGTCTACGCTTCGACGACTTGTAAAATCAAAGTGCGCAAATCTCGCTAGTTTCGATCTAAAACGATATATCCCGTTGTGTTGAGCCGGAATACAAGTCTTCGCGCAGTTCTGAGAGCAAAAGTTTGCTGCTCTCTCGTCTACTCTTTGACGACTTGTAAAATCGATGTTCGTAAATCTCGCTAGTATCGATCTAAAACGATGTATCCCGTTGTTTTGAGCCGGAATACAAGTTTTCGAGCAGTTCTGAGAGAAAAAGGTTACAGCTCTCTCTCGTCTACTCTTTGACGACTTGTAAAATCGATGTTCCTGAATCTCGCTAGTTTTCATCTAAAACGATAGATCGCCTTGTTTTGAGCCGGAATACAAGTTTTCGCGCAGTTCTGAGAGAAAAAGTTTACACCCTTCTCTCGTCTACTCTTCGACGACTTGTAAAATCGAAGGCCATGAATCTCGCTAGTTTCGATCTAAAACGATCTATCCCGTTGTTTTGAGCTGGAGTACAAGTTTTCGCGCAGTTCTGAGAGAAAAAGTTTACAGCCCTCTCTCGTCTACTCTTCGACGACTTGTAAAATCAAAGTGCATAAATCTCGCTAGTTTCGATCTAAAACGATGTATCCCGTTGTTTTGAGCTGGAATACAAGTTTTCGCACATTTCTGAGAGCAAAAGTTTGCTGCTCTCTCGTCTACTCTTTGACGACTTGTAAAATCGATGTTCGTAAATCTCGGTAGTATCGATCTAAAACGATGTATCCCGTTGTTTTGAGCCGGAATACAAGTTTTCGCGCAGTTCTGAGAGAAAAAGTTTACAGCTCTCTCTCGTCTACTCTTTGACGACTTGTAAAATCGATGTTCCTGAATCTCGCTAGTTTCCATCTAAAACGATAGATCGCCTTGTTTTGAGCCGGAATACAAGTTTTCGCGCAGTTCTGAGAGAAAAAGTTTACACCCTTCTCTCGTCTACTCTTCGACGACTTGTAAAATCGAAGGCCATGAATCTCGCTAGTTTCGATCTAAAACGATCTATCCCGTTGTTTTGAGCTGGAGTACAAGTTTTCGCGCAGTTCTGAGAGAAAAAGTTTACAGCCCTCTCTCGTCTACTCTTCGACGACTTGTAAAATCAAAGTGCATAAATCTCGCTAGTTTCGATCTAAAACGATGTATCCCGTTGTTTTGAGCCGGAATACGTGTTTTCGCGCACTTCTGAGAGAAAAAGTTTACACCTTTCTCTCGTCTACTCATCAACGACTTGTAAAATCGATGTTCGTAAATCTCGCTAGTATCGATCTAAAACGATGTATCCCGTTGTTTTGAGCTGGAATACAAGTTTTCGCACAGTTCTGAGAGAAAAAGTTTACAGCTTTCTCTCTTCTAGTTTCGATCTAAAACGATGTATCGCGTTGTTTTGAGCCGGAATACACGTTTTCGCGCAGTTCTGAGAGAAAAAGTTTACACCTTTCTCTCGTCTAGCCTTCGACGACTTGTAAAATCGAAGTGCGTAAATCTCGCTAGTTTCGATCTAAAACGATGTATCCCGTTGTTTTGAGCCGGAATACGAGTTTTCGCGCACTTCTGAGAGAAAAAGTTTACACCTTTCTCTCGTCTACTTATCAACGACTTGTAAAATCGATGTTCGTAAATCTCGCTAGTATCGATCTAAAACGATGTATCCCGTTGTTTTGAGCTGGAATACAAGTTTTCGCACAGTTCTGAGAGAAAATGTTTACAGCTTTCTCTCGTCTAGCCTTCGACAACTTTTAAAATCGAAGTGCATGAATCTCGCTAGTTTCGATCTAAAACGATCTATCCTGTTGTTTTGAGCCGGAGTACAAGTTTTCGCGCAGTTCTGAGAGAAAACGTTTACAGCCCTCTCTCGTCTACGCTTCGACGACTTGTAAAATCAAAGTGCATAAATCTCGCTAGTTTCGATCTAAAACGATATATCCCGTTGTGTTGAGCCGGAATACAAGTCTTCGCGCAGTTCTGAGAGCAAAAGTTTGCTGCTCTCTCGTCTACTCTTTGACGACTTGTAAAATCGATGTTCGTAAATCTCGCTAGTATCGATCTAAAACGATGTATCCCGTTGTTTTGAGCCGGAATACAAGTTTTCGCGCAGTTCTGAGAGAAAAAGTTTACAGCTCTCTCTCGTCTACTCTTTGACGACTTGTAAAATCGATGTTCCTGAATCTCGCTAGTTTCCATCTAAAACGATAGATCGCCTTGTTTTGAGCCGGAATACAAGTTTTCGCGCAGTTCTGAGAGAAAAAGTTTACACCCTTCTCTCGTCTACTCTTCGACGACTTGTAAAATCGAAGGCCATGAATCTCGCTAGTTTCGATTTAAAACGATCTATCCCGTTGTTTTGAGCTGGAGTACAAGTTTTCGCGCAGTTCTGAGAGAAAAAGTTTACAGCCCTCTCTCGTCTAGCCTTCGACGATTTGTAAAATCGAAGTGCGTAAATCTCGCTAGTTTCGATCTAAAACGATGTATCCCGTTGTATTGAGCCGGAATACAACTTGTTGCGCAGTTCTGCGAGAAAAAGTTTACACCTATCTCTCGTCTACTCATCGACGACTTTTAAAATCGATGTTCGTGAATCTCGCTAGTTTCGTTCTAAAACGATGTATCCCGTTCTTTTGAGCTGGAATACAAATTCTCGCGCAGTTCTGAGTGAAAAAGTTCACACCTTTTTCTCGTCTACTCTTCGAAGACTTGTAAAATCGATGTTCGTGAATTTTGCTAGTTTCGCTCTAAAACTATGTATCCCGATGTTTAGAGTCGGAATACGAGTTTTCGCGCAGTTCTGAGAGAAAACGTTTACAGTGTTCTCTCGCCTAGCCTTGGACGACTTGTAAAATCAAAGTGCATAAATCTCGCTAGTTTCGATCTAAAACGATGTATCGCGTTGTTTTGAGCCGGAATACACGTTTTCGCGCAGTTCTGAGAGAAAAAGTTTACACCTTTCTCTCGTCTACTCATCAACGACTTGTAAAATCGATGTTCGTAAATCTCGCTAGTATCGATCTAAAACGATGTATCTCGTTGTTTTGAGCTGGAATACAAGTTTTCGCACAGTTCTGAGAGAAAAAGTTTACAGCTTTCTCTCGTCTAGTTTCGCTCTAAAACGATGTATCGCGTTGTTTTGAGCCGGAATACACGTTTTCGCGCAGTTCTGAGAGAAAAAGTTTACACCTTTCTCTCGTCTACTCATCAACGACTTGTAAAATCGATGTTCGTAAATCTCGCTAGTATCGATCTAAAACGATGTATCCCGTTGTTTTGAGCTGGAATACAAGTTTTCGCACAGTTCTGAGAGAAAACGTTTACAGCTTTCTCTCGTCTAGTTTCGATCTAAAACGATGTATCGCGTTGTTTTGAGCCGGAATACACGTTTTCGCGCAGTTCTGAGAGAAAAAGTTTACACCTTTCTCTCGTCTAGCCTTCGACGACTTGTAAAATCGAAGTGCGTAAATCTCGCTAGTTTCGATCTAAAACGATGTATCCCGTTGTTTTGAGCCGGAATACGAGTTTTCGCGCACTTCTGAGAGAAAAAGTTTACACCTTTCTCTCGTCTACTCATCAACGACTTGTAAAATCGATGTTCGTAAATCTCGCTAGTATCGATCTAAAACGATGTATCCCGTTGTTTTGAGCTGGAATACAAGTTTTCGCACAGTTCTGAGAGAAAACGTTTACAGCCCTCTCTCGTCTACGCTTCGACGACTTGTAAAATCAAAGTGCATAAATCTCGCTAGTTTCGATCTAAAACGATATATCCCGTTGTGTTGAGCCGGAATACAAGTCTTCGCGCAGTTCTGAGAGCAAAAGTTTGCTGCTCTCTCGTCTACTCTTTGACGACTTGTAAAATCGATGTTCGTAAATCTCGCTAGTATCGATCTAAAACGATGTATCCCGTTGTTTTGAGCCGGAATACAAGTTTTCGCGCAGTTCTGAGAGAAAAAGTTTACAGCTCTCTCTCGTCTACTCTTTGACGACTTGTAAAATCGATGTTCCTGAATCTCGCTAGTTTTCATCTAAAACGATAGATCGCCTTGTTTTGAGCCGGAATACAAGTTTTCGCGCAGTTCTGAGAGAAAAAGTTTACACCCTTCTCTCGTCTACTCTTCGACGACTTGTAAAATCGAAGGCCATGAATCTCGCTAGTTTCGATCTAAAACGATCTATCCCGTTGTTTTGAGCTGGAGTACGTGTTTTCGCGCACTTCTGAGAGAAAAAGTTTACACCTTTCTCTCGTCTACTCATCAACGACTTTTAAAATCAATGTTCGTAAATCTCGCTAGTATCGATCTAAAACGATGTATCCCGTTGTTTTGAGCCGGAATACAAGTTTTCGCACAGTTCTGAGAGAAAAAGTTTACAGCTTTCTCTCGTCTAGTTTCGATCTAAAACTATGTATCGCGTTGTTTTGAGCCGGAATACACGTTTTCGCGCAGTTCTGAGAGAAAAAGTTTACACCTTTCTCTCGTCTAGCTCTTCGACGACTTGTAAAATCGAAGTGCGTAAATCTCGCTAGTTTCGATCTAAAACGATGTATCCCGTTGTTTTGAGCCGGAATACGTGTTTTCGCGCACTTCTGAGAGAAAAAGTTTACACCTTTCTCTCGTCTACTCATCGACGACTTGTAAAATCGATGTTCGTGAATCTCGCTAGTATCGATCTAAAACGATGTATCCCGTTGTTTTGAGCTGGAATACAAGTTTTCGCACAGTTCTGAGAGAAAACGTTTACAGCTTTCTCTCGTCTAGTTTCGATCTAAAACGATGTATCGCGTTGTTTTGAGCCGGAATACAAGTTTTCGCGCAGTTCTGAGAGAAAAAGTTTACACCTTTCTCTCGTCTACTCTTCGACGACTTGTAAAATCGATGTTCGTAAATCTCGCTAGTTTCGATCTAAAACGATGTATCCCGTTGTTTTGAGCCGGAATACAAGTTTTCGCGCAGTTCTGAGAGAAAAAGTTTACACCTTTCTCTCGTCTACTCTTCGACGACTTGTAAAATCGATGTTCGTAAATCTCGCTAGTTTCGATCTAAAACGATGTATCCCGTTGTTTTGAGCTGGAATACAAGTTTTCGCGCAGTTCTGAGAGAAAACGTTTACAGCCTCTCTCTCGTCTACTCTTCGACGACTTGTAAAATCGATGTTCGTAAATCTCGCTAGTTTCGATCTAAAACGATGTATCCCGTTGTTTTGAGCCGGAATACAAGTTTTCGCGCAGTTCTGAGAGAAAAAGTTTACAGCTCTCTCTCGTCTACTCTTTGACGACTTGTAAAATCGATGTTCGTAAATCTCGCTAGTTTCGATCTAAAACGATGTATCCCGTTGTTTTGAGCCGGAATACAAGTTTTCGCGCAGTTCTGAGAGAAAAAGTTTACACCTCTTCTCTCGTCTACTCTTCGACGACTTGTAAAATCGATGTTCCTGAATCTCGCTAGTTTCGATCTAAAACGATAGATCCCGTTGTTTTGAGCCGGAATACAAGTTTTCGCGCAGTTCTGAGAGAAAAAGTTTACACCCTTCTCTCGTCTACTCTTCGACGACTTGTAAAATCGAAGGCCGTGAATCTCGCTAGTTTCGATCTAAAACGATGTATCCCGTTGTTTTGAGCCGGAATACACTGTTTTCGCGCAGTTCTGAGAGAAAAAGTTTACACCTTTCTCTCGTCTACTCATCAACGACTTTTAAAATCGATGTTCGTAAATCTCGCTAGTATCGATCTAAAACGATGTATCCCGTTGTTTTGAGCTGGAATACAAGTTTTCGCACAGTTCTGAGAGAAAAAGTTTACACCTTTCTCGTCTATTTCGAGACTTGTAAATCGATGTCGTGAATTTGCTAGTTTCGATCTAAAACTATGTATCGCGTTGTTTTGAGCCGGAATACACGTTTTCGCGCAGTTCTGAGAGAAAAAGTTTACACCTTTCTCTCGTCTAGCCTTCGACGACTTGTAAAATCGAAGTGCGTAAATCTCGCTAGTTTCGATCTAAAACGATGTATCCCGTTGTTTTGAGCCGGAATACGAGTTTTCGCGCACTTCTGAGAGAAAAAGTTTACACCTTTCTCTCGTCTACTCATCAACGACTTGTAAAATCGATGTTCGTAAATCTCGCTAGTATCGATCTAAAACGATGTATCTCGTTGTTTTGAGCTGGAATACAAGTTTTCGCACAGTTCTGAGAGAAAACGTTTACAGCTTTCTCTCGTCTAGTTTCGATCTAAAACGATGTATCGCGTTGTTTTGAGCCGGAATACACGTTTTCGCGCAGTTCTGAGAGAAAAAGTTTACACCTTTCTCTCGTCTAGCCTTCGACGACTTGTAAAATCGAAGTGCGTAAATCTCGCTAGTTTCGATCTAAAACGATGTATCCCGTTGTTTTGAGCCGGAATACGAGTTTTCGCGCACTTCTGAGAGAAAAAGTTTACACCTTTCTCTCGTCTACTCATCAACGACTTGTAAAATCGATGTTCGTAAATCTCGCTAGTATCGATCTAAAACGATGTATCCCGTTGTTTTGAGCCGGAATACAAGTTTTCGCGCAGTTCTGAGAGAAAATGTTTACAGCTTTCTCTCGTCTAGCTCTTCGACGACTTGTAAAATCGATGTGCGTGAATCTCGCTAGTTTCGATCTAAAACGATGTATCCCTGTTGTTTTGAGCCGGCATACAAGTTTTCGCGCAGTTCTGAGAGAAAACGTTTACAGCCTCTCTCTCGTCTACGCTTCGACGACTTGTAAAATCGATAGTGCGCGAATCTCGCTAGTTTCGATCTAAAACGATGTATCCCGTTGTGTTGAGCCGGAATACAAGTCTTCGCGCAGTTCTGAGAGCAAAAGTTTGCTGCATTCTCTCGTCTACTCTTCGACGACTTGTAAAATCGATGTTCGTGAATCTCGCTAGTTTCGATCTAAAACGATGTATCCCGTTGTTTTGAGCCGGAATACAAGTTTTCGCGCAGTTCTGAGAGAAAAAGGTTACAGCTCTCTCTCGTCTACTCTTTGACGACTTGTAAAATCGATGTTCCTGAATCTCGCTAGTTTTCATCTAAAACGATAGATCGCCTTGTTTTGAGCCGGAATACAAGTTTTCGCGCAGTTCTGAGAGAAAAAGTTTACACCCTTCTCTCGTCTACTCTTCGACGACTTGTAAAATCGAAGGCCAGTGAATCTCGCTAGTTTCGATCTAAAACGATCTATCCCGTTGTTTTGAGCCGGAGTACAAGTTTTCGCGCAGTTCTGAGAGAAAAAGTTTACAGCCCTCTCTCGTCTACTCTTCGACGACTTGTAAAATCGAAGTGCACGTAAATCTCGCTAGTTTCGATCTAAAACGATGTATCCCGTTGTTTTGAGCTGGAATACAAGTTTTCGCGCAGTTCTGAGAGCAAAAGTTTACAGCTGTTCTCTCGTCTACTCTTCGACGACTTGTAAAATCGATGTTCGTAAATCTCGCTAGTTTCGATCTAAAACGATGTATCCCGTTGTTTTGAGCCGGAATACAAGTTTTCGCGCAGTTCTGAGAGAAAAAGTTTACACCTCTCTCTCGTCTACTCTTCGACGACTTGTAAAATCGATGTTCCTGAATCTCGCTAGTTTCCATCTAAAACGATAGATCGCCGTTGTTTTGAGCCGGAATACAAGTTTTCGCGCAGTTCTGAGAGAAAAAGTTTACACCCTTCTCTCGTCTACTCTTCGACGACTTGTAAAATCGAAGGCCGTGAATCTCGCTAGTTTCGATCTAAAACGATCTATCCCGTTGTTTTGAGCTGGAGTACAAGTTTTCGCGCAGTTCTGAGAGAAAAAGTTTACAGCCCTCTCTCGTCTACTCTTCGACGACTTGTAAAATCAAAGTGCATAAATCTCGCTAGTTTCGATCTAAAACGATGTATCCCGTTGTTTTGAGCCGGAATACGTGTTTTCGCGCACTTCTGAGAGAAAAAGTTTACACCTTTCTCTCGTCTACTCATCAACGACTTGTAAAATCGATGTTCGTAAATCTCGCTAGTATCGATCTAAAACGATGTATCCCGTTGTTTTGAGCTGGAATACAAGTTTTCGCACAGTTCTGAGAGAAAAAGTTTACAGCTTTCTCTCGTCTAGTTTCGATCTAAAACGATGTATCGCGTTGTTTTGAGCCGGAATACACGTTTTCGCGCAGTTCTGAGAGAAAAAGTTTACACCTTTCTCTCGTCTAGCCTTCGACGACTTGTAAAATCGAAGTGCGTAAATCTCGCTAGTTTCGATCTAAAACGATGTATCCCGTTGTTTTGAGCCGGAATACGAGTTTTCGCGCACTTCTGAGAGAAAAAGTTTACACCTTTCTCTCGTCTACTCATCAACGACTTGTAAAATCGATGTTCGTAAATCTCGCTAGTATCGATCTAAAACGATGTATCCCGTTGTTTTGAGCTGGAATACAAGTTTTCGCACAGTTCTGAGAGAAAATGTTTACAGCTTTCTCTCGTCTAGCCTTCGACAACTTTTAAAATCGAAGTGCATGAATCTCGCTAGTTTCGATCTAAAACGATCTATCCTGTTGTTTTGAGCCGGAGTACAAGTTTTCGCGCAGTTCTGAGAGAAAACGTTTACAGCCCTCTCTCGTCTACGCTTCGACGACTTGTAAAATCAAAGTGCATAAATCTCGCTAGTTTCGATCTAAAACGATATATCCCGTTGTGTTGAGCCGGAATACAAGTCTTCGCGCAGTTCTGAGAGCAAAAGTTTGCTGCTCTCTCGTCTACTCTTTGACGACTTGTAAAATCGATGTTCGTAAATCTCGCTAGTATCGATCTAAAACGATGTATCCCGTTGTTTTGAGCCGGAATACAAGTTTTCGCGCAGTTCTGAGAGAAAAAGTTTACAGCTCTCTCTCGTCTACTCTTTGACGACTTGTAAAATCGATGTTCCTGAATCTCGCTAGTTTCCATCTAAAACGATAGATCGCCTTGTTTTGAGCCGGAATACAAGTTTTCGCGCAGTTCTGAGAGAAAAAGTTTACACCCTTCTCTCGTCTACTCTTCGACGACTTGTAAAATCGAAGGCCATGAATCTCGCTAGTTTCGATCTAAAACGATCTATCCCGTTGTTTTGAGCTGGAGTACAAGTTTTCGCGCAGTTCTGAGAGAAAAAGTTTACAGCCCTCTCTCGTCTAGCCTTCGACGATTTGTAAAATCGAAGTGCGTAAATCTCGCTAGTTTCGATCTAAAACGATGTATCCCGTTGTATTGAGCCGGAATACAACTTGTTGCGCAGTTCTGCGAGAAAAAGTTTACACCTATCTCTCGTCTACTCATCGACGACTTTTAAAATCGATGTTCGTGAATCTCGCTAGTTTCGTTCTAAAACGATGTATCCCGTTCTTTTGAGCTGGAATACAAATTCTCGCGCAGTTCTGAGTGAAAAAGTTCACACCTTTTTCTCGTCTACTCTTCGAAGACTTGTAAAATCGATGTTCGTGAATTTTGCTAGTTTCGCTCTAAAACTATGTATCCCGATGTTTAGAGTCGGAATACGAGTTTTCGCGCAGTTCTGAGAGAAAACGTTTACAGTGTTCTCTCGCCTAGCCTTGGACGACTTGTAAAATCAAAGTGCATAAATCTCGCTAGTTTCGATCTAAAACGATGTATCGCGTTGTTTTGAGCCGGAATACACGTTTTCGCGCAGTTCTGAGAGAAAAAGTTTACACCTTTCTCTCGTCTACTCATCAACGACTTGTAAAATCGATGTTCGTAAATCTCGCTAGTATCGATCTAAAACGATGTATCTCGTTGTTTTGAGCTGGAATACAAGTTTTCGCACAGTTCTGAGAGAAAAAGTTTACAGCTTTCTCTCGTCTAGTTTCGCTCTAAAACGATGTATCGCGTTGTTTTGAGCCGGAATACACGTTTTCGCGCAGTTCTGAGAGAAAAAGTTTACACCTTTCTCTCGTCTACTCATCAACGACTTGTAAAATCGATGTTCGTAAATCTCGCTAGTATCGATCTAAAACGATGTATCCCGTTGTTTTGAGCTGGAATACAAGTTTTCGCACAGTTCTGAGAGAAAAAGTTTACAGCTTTCTCTCGTCTAGCCTTCGACGACTTGTAAAATCGAAGTGCGTAAATCTCGCTAGTTTCGATCTAAAACGATGTATCCCGTTGTTTTGAGCTGGAATACGTGTTTTCGCGCACTTCTGAGAGAAAAAGTTTACACCTTTCTCTCGTCTACTCATCAACGACTCGTAAAATCGATGTTCGTAAATCTCGCTAGTATCGATCTAAAACGATGTATCCCGTTGTTTTGAGCTGGAATACAAGTTTTCGCACAGTTCTGAGAGAAAACGTTTACAGCTTTCTCTCGTCTAGTTTCGATCTAAAACGATGTATCGCGTTGTTTTGAGCCGGAATACACGTTTTCGCGCAGTTCTGAGAGAAAAAGTTTACACCTTTCTCTCGTCTAGCCTTCGACGACTTGTAAAATCGAAGTGCGTAAATCTCGCTAGTTTCGATCTAAAACGATGTATCCCGTTGTTTTGAGCCGGAATACGAGTTTTCGCGCACTTCTGAGAGAAAAAGTTTACACCTTTCTCTCGTCTACTCATCAACGACTTGTAAAATCGATGTTCGTAAATCTCGCTAGTATCGATCTAAAACGATGTATCCCGTTGTTTTGAGCTGGAATACAAGTTTTCGCACAGTTCTGAGAGAAAATGTTTACAGCTTTCTCTCGTCTAGCCTTCGACAACTTTTAAAATCGAAGTGCATGAATCTCGCTAGTTTCGATCTAAAACGATCTATCCTGTTGTTTTGAGCCGGAGTACAAGTTTTCGCGCAGTTCTGAGAGAAAACGTTTACAGCCCTCTCTCGTCTACGCTTCGACGACTTGTAAAATCAAAGTGCATAAATCTCGCTAGTTTCGATCTAAAACGATATATCCCGTTGTGTTGAGCCGGAATACAAGTCTTCGCGCAGTTCTGAGAGCAAAAGTTTGCTGCTCTCTCGTCTACTCTTTGACGACTTGTAAAATCGATGTTCGTAAATCTCGCTAGTATCGATCTAAAACGATGTATCCCGTTGTTTTGAGCCGGAATACAAGTTTTCGAGCAGTTCTGAGAGAAAAAGTTTACAGCTCTCTCTCGTCTACTCTTTGACGACTTGTAAAATCGATGTTCCTGAATCTCGCTAGTTTTCATCTAAAACGATAGATCGCCTTGTTTTGAGCCGGAATACAAGTTTTCGCGCAGTTCTGAGAGAAAAAGTTTACACCTTTCTCTCGACTACTCATCAACGACTTGTAAAATCCATGTTCGTAAATCTCGCTAGTTTCGATCTAAAACGATCTATCCTGTTGTTTTGAGCCGGAGTACAAGTTTTCGCGCAGTTCTGAGAGAAAACGTTTACAGCCCTCTCTCGTCTACGCTTCGACGACTTGTAAAATCAAAGTGCATAAATCTCGCTAGTTTCGATCTAAAACGATATATCCCGTTGTGTTGAGCCGGAATACAAGTCTTCGCGCAGTTCTGAGAGCAAAAGTTTGCTGCTCTCTCGTCTACTCTTTGACGACTTGTAAAATCGATGTTCGTAAATCTCGCCAGTATCGATCTAAAACGATGTATCCCGTTGTTTTGAGCCGGAATACAAGTTTTCGCGCAGTTCTGAGAGAAAAAGTTTACAGCTCTCTCTCGTCTACTCTTTGACGACTTGTAAAATCGATGTTCCTGAATCTCGCTAGTTTCCATCTAAAACGATAGATCGCCTTGTTTTGAGCCGGAATACAAGTTTTCGCGCAGTTCTGAGAGAAAAAGTTTACACCCTTCTCTCGTCTACTCTTCGACGACTTGTAAAATCGAAGGCCATGAATCTCGCTAGTTTCGATCTAAAACGATCTATCCCGTTGTTTTGAGCTGGAGTACAAGTTTTCGCGCAGTTCTGAGAGAAAAAGTTTACAGCCCTCTCTCGTCTAGCCTTCGACGATATGTAAAATCGAAGTGCGTAAATCTCGCTAGTTTCGATCTAAAACGATGTATCCCGTTGTTTTGAGCCGGAATACAACTTTTTGCGCAGTTCTGCGAGAAAAAGTTTACACCTATCTCTCGTCTACTCATCGACGACTTTTAAAATCGATGTTCGTGAATCTCGCTAGTTTCGTTCTAAAACGATGTATCCCGTTCTTTTGAGCTGGAATACAAATTCTCGCGCAGTTCTGAGTGAAAAAGTTCACACCTTTTTCTCGTCTACTCTTCGAAGACTTGTAAAATCGATGTTCGTGAATTTTGCTAGTTTCGCTCTAAAACTATGTATCCCGATGTTTAGAGTCGGAATACGAGTTTTCGCGCAGTTCTGAGAGAAAACGTTTACAGTGTTCTCTCGCCTAGCCTTGGACGACTTGTAAAATCAAAGTGCATAAATCTCGCTAGTTTCGATCTAAAACGATGTATCGCGTTGTTTTGAGCCGGAATACACGTTTTCGCGCAGTTCTGAGAGAAAAAGTTTACACCTTTCTCTCGTCTACTCATCAACGACTTGTAAAATCGATGTTCGTAAATCTCGCTAGTATCGATCTAAAACGATGTATCTCGTTGTTTTGAGCTGGAATACAAGTTTTCGCACAGTTCTGATAGAAAAAGTTTACAGCTTTCTCTCGTCTAGCCTTCGACGATTTGTAAAATCGAAGTGCGTAAATCTCGCTAGTTTCGATCTAAAACGATGTATCCCGTTCTTTTGAGCTGGAATACAAATTCTCGCGCAGTTCTGAAAGAAAAAGTTTACACCTTTTTCTCGTCTACTCTTCGAAGACTTGTAAAATCGATGTTCGTGAATTTTGCTAGTTTCGATCTAAAACTATGTATCCCGATGTTTTGAGCCGGAATACGAGTTTTCGTGCAGTTCTGAGAGAAAAAGTTTACAGCGTTCTCTCGTCTAGCCTTTGGACGACTTGTAAAATCGAAGTGCATGAATCTCGCTAGTTTCGATCTAAAACGATGTGTCCTGTTGTTTTTAGCCGGAATACAACTTTTCGCGCAGTTCTGAGAGAAAAAGTCTACACCTTTATCTCGTCTACTCATCTACGACTAGTAAAATCGATGTTCGTGAATCTCGCTAGTTTCAATCTAAAACGATGTATCCCTTTGTTTTGAGCTGGCATACAAGTTCTCGCGCAGTTCTGAGAGAAAAAAATTACACCTTTCTCTCGTCTACTCTTCGAAGACTTGTAAAATCGATATTGGTGAATTTTGCTACTTTCGATCTAAAACAATGTATCCCGTTGTTTTGAGCCGGAATTAATGTTTTCGCTCAGCTCTGAGAGAAAAGTTTACAGCATTTTCGCGTCTACTCGTCGACGACGTCTAAAATCGAAGGGCATGAATGTCGCTAGTTTCGAACTAAAACGATCTATCCCGTTGTTTTGAGCCGGAGTACAAATTTTCGCGCAGTTCTGAGAGAAAAAGTTTACAGCTCTCTCTCGTCTACTCTTTGACGACTTGTAAAATCGATGTTCGTGAATCTCGCTAGTTTCCATCTAAAACGATATATCCCCTTGTTTTGAGCCGGAATACAAGTTTTCGCGCACTTCTGAGAGAAAAAGTTTACACCCTTCTCTCGTCTACTCTTCGACAACTTGTAAAATCAAAGTGAGTAAATTTCGCTAGTTTCCATCTAAAACGATATATCCCGTTGTTATGAGCCGAAATACAAGTTTTCGCGCAGTTCTGAGAGAAAACGTTTACAGCTTTCTCTCGTGTACTCTTCGACGACTTGTAAAATCGAAGCACGTAAATCTCGCTAGTTTCCATTTAAAACGATATATCCCGTTGCTTTGAGCAGGAATACAAGTTCTCGCGCCGTTCTGAGATAAAAAGTTTACAGCTTTCTCTCGTCTACTCTTCGAAGACTTGTAAAATCGATGTGCGCAAATCTCGCTAGTTTCCCTCTAAAAAGATATATACTCTTGTTTTGAGACGGAATGCTTTCGCGCAGTTCTGAGAGAAAACGTTTACACCCTTCTCTCCACTACTCTTCGACGACTTGTAAAATCGAAGTGTGTAAATCTCGCTAGTTTCCATTTAAAACGATATATCCCGTTGTTTTGAGCCGGAATACAAGTTTTCGCGCAGTTCTGAGAGAAAAAGATTACACCCTTCTCTCGTCTACTCTTCGAGGACTTGTAAAATCGAAGTGCGTGAATCTCGCTAGTTTCGATCTAAAACGATGTATCCCGTTGTTTTGAGCCGGAATACAAGTTTTCGCGCAGTTATGAGAGAAAAAGTTTACAGCTCTCTCTCGTCTACTCTTCGACAACTTCTGAAATCGAAGTGCATGAATCTCGCTAGTTTCGATCTAAAACGATGTATCCCGTTGTATTGAGCCAGAATACAAGTTTTCGCGCAGTTCTGAGAGAAAAAGTTTACACCTCTCTCGTCTACTCTTCGACGACTTGTAAAATCGAAGTGCGTGAATCTCGCTAGTTTCGATATAAAACGATGTATCCCGTTGTTTTGAGCTGGAATACAAGTTCTCGCGCATTTCTGAGAGAAAAAGTTTACACCATTTTCTTGTCTACTCTTCGAAGACTTGTAAAATCGATGTTCGTGAATTTTGCTAGTTTCGATCTAAAACTATGTATCCCGATGTTTTGAGCCGGAATACGAGTTTTGGCGCAGTTCTGAGAGAAAAAGTTTACAGCGTTCTCTCGTCTAGCCTTGGACGACTTGTAAAATCGAAGTGCGTAAATCTCGCTAGTTTCGATCTAAAACGATATATCCCTTTGTGTTGAGCCGGAATACAAGTCTTCGCGCAGTTCTGAGAGCAAAAGTTTACAGCTCTCTCGTCTACTCTTTGACGACTTGTATAATCTATGTTCGTGAATCTCGCTAGTATCGATCTAAAACGATGTATTATCCGTTGATTTGAGCCAGAATACAAGTTTTCGCGCAGTTCTGAGAGAAAAAGTTTACACCTTTCTCTCTTCTACTCTTCGACAACTTCTAAAATCGAAGTGCATGAATCTCGCTAGTTTCGATCTAAAACGATCTATCCTGTTGTTTTGAGCCGGAGTACAAGTTTTCGCGCAGTTCTGAGAGAAAAAGTTTACACCTATCTCTCGTCCACTCATCGACGACTTTTAAAATCGAAGTTCGTGAATCTCGCTAGTTTCGATCTAAAACGATGTATCCCGTTCTTTTGAGCTGGAATACAAGTTCTCGCGCAGTTCTGAGAGCAAAAGTTTACAGTTTTCTCTCATCTACTTTTGACGACTTGTATAATCTATGTTCGTGAATCTCGCTAGTATCGATCTAAAACGATGTATTATCCGTTGTTTTGAGCCAGAATACAAGTTTTCGCGCATTTCTGAGAGAAAAAGTTTACACCTTTCTCTCTTCTACTCTTCGACAACTTCTAAAATCGAAGGCCATGAATCTCGCTAGGTTCGATCTAAAATGATCTATCCCGTTGTTTTGAGCCGAAGTACAAGTCTTCGCGCAGTTCTGAGAGAAAAAGTTCACAGCCCTCTCTCGTATACTCTTCGACGACTTGTAAAATCAAATTGCATAAATCTCGCTAGTTTCGATCTAAAACGATGTATAGCATTGTTTTGAGCCGGAATACAAGTATTCGCGCAGTTCTGAGAGAAAAAGTTTACACCTTTCTCTCGTCTACTCATCAACAACTTGTAAAATCAATGTTCGTGAATCTCGCTAGTATCGATCTAAAACGACGTATCCCTTTGTTTTGAGCTGGAATACAAGTTCTCGCGCAGTTCTGAGAGAAAAAGTTTACAGCTCTCTCTCGTCTACCCTTGGACGACTTGTAAAATCAATGTGCGTAAATCTCGCTAGTTTCGATCTAAAACAATAAATCCTGTTGTGTTGAGCCGGAATACAAGTTCTCGCGCAGTTCTGAGAGCAAAAGTTTACAGCTCTCTCTCGTCTACTCTTTGACGACTTGTATAATCTATGTTCGTGAATCTCGCTAGTATCGATCTAAAACGATGTATTATCCGTTGTTTTGAGCCAGAATACAAGTTTTCGCGCAGTTCTGAGAGAAAAAGTTTACACCTTTCGCTCTTCTACTCTTCGACAACTTCTAAAATCGAAGGGCATGAATCTTGCTAGTTTCGATCTAAAACGATCTATCCCGTTGTTTTGAGCCGGAGAACAAGTTTTCGCGCAGTTCTGAGAGAAAACGTTTACACCTTTCTCTCGTCTACTCATCAACGACTTGTAAAATCGATGTTCGTAAATCTCGCTAGTATCGATCTAAAACGATGTATCCCGTTGTTTTGAGCTGGAATACAAGTTTTCGCACAGTTCTGAGAGAAAAAGTTTACAGCTTTCTCTCGTCTAGCCTTCGACGACTTGTAAAATCGAAGTGCGTAAATCTCGCTAGTTTCGATCTAAAACGATGTATCCCGTTGTTTTGAGCCGGAATACGAGTTTTCGCGCACTTCTGAGAGAAAAAGTTTACTTTTTTCTCTCGTCTACTCATCAACGACTTGTAAAATCGATGTTCGTAAATCTCGCTAGTATCGATCTAAAACGATGTATCCCGTTGTTTTGAGCTGGAATACAAGTTTTCGCACAGTTCTGAGAGAAAAAGTTTACAGCTTTCTCTCGTCTAGCCTTCGACGACTTGTAAAATCGAAGTGCGTAAATCTCGCTAGTTTCGATCTAAAACGATGTATCCCGTTGTTTTGAGCCGGAATACGTGTTTTCGCGCACTTCTGAGAGAAAAAGTTTACACCTTTCTCTCGTCTACTCATCAACGACTCGTAAAATCGATGTTCGTAAATCTCGCTAGTATCGATCTAAAACGATGTATCCCGTTGTTTTGAGCTGGAATACAAGTTTTCGCACAGTTCTGAGAGAAAACGTTTACAGCTTTCTCTCGTCTAGTTTCGATCTAAAACGATGTATCGCGTTGTTTTGAGCCGGAATACACGTTTTCGCGCAGTTCTGAGAGAAAAAGTTTACACCTTTCTCTCGTCTAGCCTTCGACGACTTGTAAAATCGAAGTGCGTAAATCTCGCTAGTTTCGATCTAAAACGATGTATCCCGTTGTTTTGAGCCGGAATACGAGTTTTCGCGCACTTCTGAGAGAAAAAGTTTACACCTTTCTCTCGTCTACTCATCAACGACTTGTAAAATCGATGTTCGTAAATCTCGCTAGTATCGATCTAAAACGATGTATCCCGTTGTTTTGAGCTGGAATACAAGTTTTCGCACAGTTCTGAGAGAAAATGTTTACAGCTTTCTCTCGTCTAGCCTTCGACAACTTTTAAAATCGAAGTGCATGAATCTCGCTAGTTTCGATCTAAAACGATCTATCCTGTTGTTTTGAGCCGGAGTACAAGTTTTCGCGCAGTTCTGAGAGAAAACGTTTACAGCCCTCTCTCGTCTACGCTTCGACGACTTGTAAAATCAAAGTGCATAAATCTCGCTAGTTTCGATCTAAAACGATATATCCCGTTGTGTTGAGCCGGAATACAAGTCTTCGCGCAGTTCTGAGAGCAAAAGTTTGCTGCTCTCTCGTCTACTCTTTGACGACTTGTAAAATCGATGTTCGTAAATCTCGCTAGTATCGATCTAAAACGATGTATCCCGTTGTTTTGAGCCGGAATACAAGTTTTCGAGCAGTTCTGAGAGAAAAAGTTTACAGCTCTCTCTCGTCTACTCTTTGACGACTTGTAAAATCGATGTTCCTGAATCTCGCTAGTTTTCATCTAAAACGATAGATCGCCTTGTTTTGAGCCGGAATACAAGTTTTCGCGCAGTTCTGAGAGAAAAAGTTTACACCTTTCTCTCGACTACTCATCAACGACTTGTAAAATCCATGTTCGTAAATCTCGCTAGTTTCGATCTAAAACGATCTATCCTGTTGTTTTGAGCCGGAGTACAAGTTTTCGCGCAGTTCTGAGAGAAAACGTTTACAGCCCTCTCTCGTCTACGCTTCGACGACTTGTAAAATCAAAGTGCATAAATCTCGCTAGTTTCGATCTAAAACGATATATCCCGTTGTGTTGAGCCGGAATACAAGTCTTCGCGCAGTTCTGAGAGCAAAAGTTTGCTGCTCTCTCGTCTACTCTTTGACGACTTGTAAAATCGATGTTCGTAAATCTCGCCAGTATCGATCTAAAACGATGTATCCCGTTGTTTTGAGCCGGAATACAAGTTTTCGCGCAGTTCTGAGAGAAAAAGTTTACAGCTCTCTCTCGTCTACTCTTTGACGACTTGTAAAATCGATGTTCCTGAATCTCGCTAGTTTCCATCTAAAACGATAGATCGCCTTGTTTTGAGCCGGAATACAAGTTTTCGCGCAGTTCTGAGAGAAAAAGTTTACACCCTTCTCTCGTCTACTCTTCGACGACTTGTAAAATCGAAGGCCATGAATCTCGCTAGTTTCGATCTAAAACGATCTATCCCGTTGTTTTGAGCTGGAGTACAAGTTTTCGCGCAGTTCTGAGAGAAAAAGTTTACAGCCCTCTCTCGTCTAGCCTTCGACGATATGTAAAATCGAAGTGCGTAAATCTCGCTAGTTTCGATCTAAAACGATGTATCCCGTTGTTTTGAGCCGGAATACAACTTTTTGCGCAGTTCTGCGAGAAAAAGTTTACACCTATCTCTCGTCTACTCATCGACGACTTTTAAAATCGATGTTCGTGAATCTCGCTAGTTTCGTTCTAAAACGATGTATCCCGTTCTTTTGAGCTGGAATACAAATTCTCGCGCAGTTCTGAGTGAAAAAGTTCACACCTTTTTCTCGTCTACTCTTCGAAGACTTGTAAAATCGATGTTCGTGAATTTTGCTAGTTTCGCTCTAAAACTATGTATCCCGATGTTTAGAGTCGGAATACGAGTTTTCGCGCAGTTCTGAGAGAAAACGTTTACAGTGTTCTCTCGCCTAGCCTTGGACGACTTGTAAAATCAAAGTGCATAAATCTCGCTAGTTTCGATCTAAAACGATGTATCGCGTTGTTTTGAGCCGGAATACACGTTTTCGCGCAGTTCTGAGAGAAAAAGTTTACACCTTTCTCTCGTCTACTCATCAACGACTTGTAAAATCGATGTTCGTAAATCTCGCTAGTATCGATCTAAAACGATGTATCTCGTTGTTTTGAGCTGGAATACAAGTTTTCGCACAGTTCTGATAGAAAAAGTTTACAGCTTTCTCTCGTCTAGCCTTCGACGATTTGTAAAATCGAAGTGCGTAAATCTCGCTAGTTTCGATCTAAAACGATGTATCCCGTTCTTTTGAGCTGGAATACAAATTCTCGCGCAGTTCTGAAAGAAAAAGTTTACACCTTTTTCTCGTCTACTCTTCGAAGACTTGTAAAATCGATGTTCGTGAATTTTGCTAGTTTCGATCTAAAACTATGTATCCCGATGTTTTGAGCCGGAATACGAGTTTTCGTGCAGTTCTGAGAGAAAAAGTTTACAGCGTTCTCTCGTCTAGCCTTTGGACGACTTGTAAAATCGAAGTGCATGAATCTCGCTAGTTTCGATCTAAAACGATGTGTCCTGTTGTTTTTAGCCGGAATACAACTTTTCGCGCAGTTCTGAGAGAAAAAGTCTACACCTTTATCTCGTCTACTCATCTACGACTAGTAAAATCGATGTTCGTGAATCTCGCTAGTTTCAATCTAAAACGATGTATCCCTTTGTTTTGAGCTGGCATACAAGTTCTCGCGCAGTTCTGAGAGAAAAAAATTGCACCTTTCTCTCGTCTACTCTTCGAAGACTTGTAAAATCGATATTGGTGAATTTTGCTACTTTCGATCTAAAACAATGTATCCCGTTGTTTTGAGCCGGAATTAATGTTTTCGCTCAGCTCTGAGAGAAAAGTTTACAGCATTTTCGCGTCTACTCGTCGACGACGTCTAAAATCGAAGGGCATGAATGTCGCTAGTTTCGAACTAAAACGATCTATCCCGTTGTTTTGAGCCGGAGTACAAATTTTCGCGCAGTTCTGAGAGAAAAAGTTTACAGCTCTCTCTCGTCTACTCTTTGACGACTTGTAAAATCGATGTTCGTGAATCTCGCTAGTTTCCATCTAAAACGATATATCCCCTTGTTTTGAGCCGGAATACAAGTTTTCGCGCACTTCTGAGAGAAAAAGTTTACACCCTTCTCTCGTCTATCTTCGACAACTTGTAAAATCAAAGTGAGTAAATTTCGCTAGTTTCCATCTAAAACGATATATCCCGTTGTTATGAGCCGAAATACAAGTTTTCGCGCAGTTCTGAGAGAAAACGTTTACAGCTTTCTCTCGTGTACTCTTCGACGACTTGTAAAATCGAAGCACGTAAATCTCGCTAGTTTCCATTTAAAACGATATATCCCGTTGCTTTGAGCAGGAATACAAGTTCTCGCGCCGTTCTGAGATAAAAAGTTTACAGCTTTCTCTCGTCTACTCTTCGAAGACTTGTAAAATCGATGTGCGCAAATCTCGCTAGTTTCCCTCTAAAAAGATATATACTCTTGTTTTGAGACGGAATGCTTTCGCGCAGTTCTGAGAGAAAACGTTTACACCCTTCTCTCCACTACTCTTCGACGACTTGTAAAATCGAAGTGTGTAAATCTCGCTAGTTTCCATTTAAAACGATATATCCCGTTGTTTTGAGCCGGAATACAAGTTTTCGCGCAGTTCTGAGAGAAAAAGATTACACCCTTCTCTCGTCTACTCTTCGAGGACTTGTAAAATCGAAGTGCGTGAATCTCGCTAGTTTCGATCTAAAACGATGTATCCCGTTGTTTTGAGCCGGAATACAAGTTTTCGCGCAGTTATGAGAGAAAAAGTTTACAGCTCTCTCTCGTCTACTCTTCGACAACTTCTGAAATCGAAGTGCATGAATCTCGCTAGTTTCGATCTAAAACGATGTATCCCGTTGTATTGAGCCAGAATACAAGTTTTCGCGCAGTTCTGAGAGAAAAAGTTTACACCTCTCTCGTCTACTCTTCGACGACTTGTAAAATCGAAGTGCGTGAATCTCGCTAGTTTCGATATAAAACGATGTATCCCGTTGTTTTGAGCTGGAATACAAGTTCTCGCGCATTTCTGAGAGAAAAAGTTTACACCATTTTCTTGTCTACTCTTCGAAGACTTGTAAAATCGATGTTCGTGAATTTTGCTAGTTTCGATCTAAAACTATGTATCCCGATGTTTTGAGCCGGAATACGAGTTTTGGCGCAGTTCTGAGAGAAAAAGTTTACAGCGTTCTCTCGTCTAGCCTTGGACGACTTGTAAAATCGAAGTGCGTAAATCTCGCTAGTTTCGATCTAAAACGATATATCCCTTTGTGTTGAGCCGGAATACAAGTCTTCGCGCAGTTCTGAGAGCAAAAGTTTACAGCTCTCTCGTCTACTCTTTGACGACTTGTATAATCTATGTTCGTGAATCTCGCTAGTATCGATCTAAAACGATGTATTATCCGTTGATTTGAGCCAGAATACAAGTTTTCGCGCAGTTCTGAGAGAAAAAGTTTACACCTTTCACTCTTCTACTCTTCGACAACTTCTAAAATCGAAGTGCATGAATCTCGCTAGTTTCGATCTAAAACGATCTATCCTGTTGTTTTGAGCCGGAGTACAAGTTTTCGCGCAGTTCTGAGAGAAAAAGTTTACACCTATCTCTCGTCCACTCATCGACGACTTTTAAAATCGAAGTTCGTGAATCTCGCTAGTTTCGATCTAAAACGATGTATCCCGTTCTTTTGAGCTGGAATACAAGTTCTCGCGCAGTTCTGAGAGCAAAAGTTTACAGTTTTCTCTCATCTACTCTTTGACGACTTGTATAATCTATGTTCGTGAATCTCGCTAGTATCGATCTAAAACGATGTATTATCCGTTGTTTTGAGCCAGAATACAAGTTTTCGCGCATTTCTGAGAGAAAAAGTTTACACCTTTCTCTCTTCTACTCTTCGACAACTTCTAAAATCGAAGGCCATGAATCTCGCTAGGTTCGATCTAAAATGATCTATCCCGTTGTTTTGAGCCGGAGTACAAGTCTTCGCGCAGTTCTGAGAGAAAAAGTTCACAGCCCTCTCTCGTATACTCTTCGACGACTTGTAAAATCAAATTGCATAAATCTCGCTAGTTTCGATCTAAAACGATGTATAGCGTTGTTTTGAGCCGGAATACAAGTATTCGCGCAGTTCTGAGAGAAAAAGTTTACACCTTTCTCTCGTCTACTCATCAACAACTTGTAAAATCAATGTTCGTAAATCTCGCTAGTATCGATCTAAAACGACGTATCCCTTTGTTTTGAGCTGGAATACAAGTTCTCGCGCAGTTCTGAGAGAAAAAGTTTACAGCTCTCTCTCGTCTACCCTTGGACGACTTGTAAAATCAATGTGCGTAAATCTCGCTAGTTTCGATCTAAAACAATAAATCCTGTTGTGTTGAGCCGGAATACAAGTTCTCGCGCAGTTCTGAGAGCAAAAGTTTACAGCTCTCTCTCGTCTACTCTTTGACGACTTGTATAATCTATGTTCGTGAATCTCGCTAGTATCGATCTAAAACGATGTATTATCCGTTGTTTTGAGCCAGAATACAAGTTTTCGCGCAGTTCTGAGAGAAAAAGTTTACACCTTTCTCTCGTCTACTCATCAACGACTTGTAAAATCGATATTCGTAAATCTCGCTAGTATCGATCTAAAACGATGTATCTCGTTGTTTTGAGCTGGAATACAAGTTTTCGCACAGTTCTGAGAGAAAAAGTTTACAGCTTTCTCTCGTCTAGCCTTCGACGACTTGTAAAATCGAAGTGCGTAAATCTCGCTAGTTTCGATCTAAAACGATGTATCCCGTTGTTTTGAGCCGGAATACGAGTTTTCGCGCACTTCTGAGAGAAAAAGTTTACACCTTTCTCTCGTCTACTCATCAACGACTTGTAAAATCGATGTTCGTAAATCTCGCTAGTATCGATCTAAAACGATGTATCCCGTTGTTTTGAGCTGGAATACAAGTTTTCGCACAGTTCTGAGAGAAAAAGTTTACAGCTTTCTCTCGTCTAGTTTCGCTCTAAAACGATGTATCGCGTTGTTTTGAGCCGGAATACACGTTTTCGCGCAGTTCTGAGAGAAAAAGTTTACACCTTTCTCTCGTCTACTCATCAACGACTTGTAAAATCGATATTCGTAAATCTCGCTAGTATTGATCTAAAACGATGTATCTCGTTGTTTTGAGCTGGAATACAAGTTTTCGCACAGTTCTGAGAGAAAAAGTTTACAGCTTTCTCTCGTCTAGCCTTCGACGACTTGTAAAATCGAAGTGCGTAAATCTCGCTAGTTTCAATCTAAAACGATGTATCCCGTTGTTTTGAGCCGGAATACGAGTTTTCGCGCACTTCTGAGAGAAAAAGTTTACACCTTTCTCTCGTCTACTCATCAACGACTTGTAAAATCGATGTTCGTAAATCTCGCTAGTATCGATCTAAAACGATGTATCCCGTGTTTTGAGCTGGAATACAAGTTTTCGCACAGTTCTGAGAGAAAAAGTTGACAGCTTTCTCTCGTCTAGTTTCGATCTAAAACGATGTATCGCGTTGTTTTGAGCCGGAATACACGTTTTCGCGAAGTTCTGAGAGAAAAAGTTTACACCTTTCTCTCGTCTACTCATCAACGACTTGTAAAATCGATGTTCGTAAATCTCGCTAGTATCTATCTAAAACGATGTATCCCGTTGTTTTAAGCTGGAATACAAGTTTTCGCACAGTTCTGAGAGAAAAAGTTTACAGCTTTCTCTCGTCTAGCCTTCGACGACTTGTAAAATCGAAGTGCGTAAATCTCGCTAGTTTCGATCTAAAACGATGTATCCCGTTGTTTTGAGCCGGAATACAAGTTTTCGCGCACTTCTGAGAGAAAAAGTTTACACCTTTCTCTCGTCTACTCATCAACGACTTGTAAAATCGATGTTCGTAAATCTCGCTAGTATCGATCTAAAACGATGTATCCCGTTGTTTTGAGCTGGAATACAAGTTTTCGCACAGTTCTGAGAGAAAAAGTTTACAGCTTTCTCTCGTCTAGCCTTCGACGACTTGTAAAATCGAAGTGCGTAAATCTCGCTAGTTTCGATCTAAAACGATGTATCCCGTTGTTTTGAGCCGGAATACAACTTTTCGCGCAGTTCTGAGAGAAAAAGTTTACACCTATCTCTCGTCTACTCATCGACGACTTTTAAAATCGATGTTCGTGAATCTCGCTAGTTTCGATCTAAAACGATGTATCCCGTTCCTTTGAGCTGGAATACAAATTCTCGCGCAGTTCTGAGAGAAAAAGTTTACACCATTTTCTCGTCTATTCTTAGAAGACTTGTAAAATCGATGTTCGTGAATTTTGCTAGTTTCGATCTAAAACTATGTATCCCGATGTTTTGAGCCGGAATACGAGTTTTGGCGCAGTACTGAGAGGAAACGTTTACAGCTTTCTCTCGTCTACTCTTCGACGACTTGTAAAATCGAAGTGCGTGAATCTCGCTAGTTTCGATATAAAACGATGTATCCCGTTGTTTTGAGCTGGAATACAAGTTCTCGCACATTTCTGAGAGAAAAAGTTTACACCTTTCTCTCGTCTACTCTTCGAAGACTTGTAAAATCGATGTTCATGAATTTTTCTAGTTTCGATCTAAACTATGTATCCCGATGTTTTGAGCCGGAATACAAGTTCTCGCGCAGTTCTGAGAGAAAAAGTTTACAGCGTTCTCTCGTCTAGCCTTGGACGACTTGTAAAATCGAAGTGCGTAAATCTTGCTAGTTTCGATCTAAAACAATAAATCCCGTAGTGTTGAGCCGGAATACAAGTTCGCGCGCAGTTCTGAGAGCAAAAGTTTACAGCTCTCTCTCGTCTACTCTTTGACGACTTGTATAATCTATGTTCGTGAATCTCACTAGTATCGATCTAAAACGATGTATTATCCGTTGTTTTGAGCCAGAATACAAGTTTTCGCGCAGATCTGAGAGAAAAAGTTTACACCTTTCTCTCTTCTACTCATCGACAACTTTTAAAATCGAAGGGCATGAATCTCGCTAGTTTCGATCTAAAACGATCTATCCCGTTGTTTTGAGCCGGAGTACAAGTTTTCGCGCAGTTCTGAGAGAAAACGTTTACAGCCCTCTCTCGTCTACTCTTGGACGACTTGTGAAATCAAAGTGCATAAATCTCGCTAGTTTCGATCTAAAACGATGTATCTCGTTGTTTTGAGCCGGTATACACGTTTTCGCGCAGTTCTGAGAGAAAAAGTTTACACCTATCTCTCGCCTACTCATCGACGACTTTTAAAATCGATGTTCGTGAATCTCGCTAGTTTCGATCTAAAACGATGTGTCACGTTCCTTTGAGCTGGAATACAAATTCTCGCGCAGTTCTGAGAGAAAAAGTTTACACCCTTTTCTCGTCTATTCTCCGAAGACTTGTAAAATCGATGTTCGTGAATTTTGCTAGTTTCGATCTAAAACTATGTATCCCGATGTTTTGAGCCGCAATATAACTTTTCGCGCAGTTCTGAGAGAAAAAGTTTACACCTATCTCTCGTCTACTCATCGACGACTTTTAAAATCGATGTTCGTGAATCTCGCTAGTTTCGATCTAAAACGATGTATCCCGTTCTTTTGAGCTGGAATACAAGTTCTCGCGCAGTTCTGAGAGGGAAAGTTTACAGATTTCTCTCATCTACTCTTTGACGACTTGTATAATCTATGTTCGTGAATCTCGCTAGTATCGATCTAAAACGATGTATTATCCGTTGTTTTGAGCCAGAATACAAGTTTTCGCGCAGTTCTGAGACAAAAAGTTTACACCTTTCTCTCTTCTACTCTTCGACGACTTTTAAAATCGATGTTCGTGAATCTCGCTAGTATCGATCTAAAACGATGTATCCCTTTGTTTTGAGCTGGAATACAAGTTCTCGCGCAGTTCTGAGAGAAAAAGTTTACACCTTTTTCTCGTCTACTCTTCGAAGACTTGTAAAATCGATGTTCGTGAATTTTGCTAGTTTCGATCTAAATCTATGTATCCCGATGTTTTGAGCCGGAATACGAGTTTTCGCGCAGTTCTGAGAGAAAAAGTTTACAGTCCTCTCTTGTCTACTCTTCGACGACTAGTAAAATAAAAGTGCATAAATCTCGCTAGTTTCGATCTAAAACGATGTGTCCGTTGTTTTTAGCCGGAATTCATGTTTTCGCGCAGTTCTCAGAGAAAAAGTTTACACCTTTCTCTCGTCTACTCATCGACAACTTGTAAAATCGATGTTCGTGAATCTCGCTAGTTTATATCTAAAACGATGTACCCCGTTGTTTTGAGCTGGGATACAACTTTTCGCGAAGTTATGAGAGAAAAAGTTTAGGCCTTTCTCTCGTGTACTCTTCTACGACTTGTAAAATTGATGTTCGTGAGTTTTGCTAGTTCCGATCTAAAACGATGTATCCCGATGTTTTGAGCCGGAATACGAGTTTTAGCGCCGTTCTGAGAGAAAAAGTTTACAGCTTTTTCTCGTCTAGCCTTGGACGACTTGTAAAATCAAAGTGCGTAAATCTCGCTAGTTTTGATCTAAAACGATATATCCCGTTGTTTTGAGCCGGAATACAAGTTTTCGCGCAGTTCTGAGAGAAAAAGTTTACAGCTGTCTCTCGTCTACTTTTTGACGACTTGTATAATCGATGTTCGTGAACCTCGCTAGTATCGATCTAAACCGATGTATTATCTGTTGTTTTGAGCCAGAATACAAGTTTTCGCGCAGTTCCGAGAGAAAAAGTTTACACCTTTCTCTCGTCTACTGTTCGACGACGTAAAATCGAAGTGCATGAATCTCGCTAGTTTCGTTCTAAAACGATGTACCCGGTTGTTTTGAGCCGGAGTACGTTTTCGCGCAGTCTACTCTTCGACCACTTGTAAAATCAAAGTGCGTAAATCTCGCTAGTTTCGATCTAAAACGATGTATACCGTGTTTTTGAGCTGGAATACAAGTTTTCGCGCCTTTCTGAGAGAAAAAGTTTGCACCTTTCTCTCGTCTACTCTTCGATGACTTGTAAAATCAATGTTCGTGAATTCTGCTAGTCTCGATCTAAAACGATGTATCCCGATGTTTTGAGCCGGAATACAAGTTTTCGCACAGTTCTGAGAGAAAATATTTACAGCTCTCTATCGTCTACTCTACGACGACTTGTAAAATCGAAGTGTGTAAATCTCGCTAGTTTCGATCTAAAACAATAAATCCCGTTGTGTTGAGCAGGAATACAAGTTCGCGCGCAGTTCTGAGAGCAAAAGTTTACAGCTCTCTCTCGTCTACTCTTTGACGACTTGTATAATCTATGTTCGTGAATCTCACTAGTATCGATCTAAAACGATGTATTATCTGTTGTTTTGAGCCAGAATACAAGTTTTCGCGCAGATCTGAGAGAAAGAGTTTACACCTTTCTCTCTTCTACTCATCGACGACTTTTAAAATCGATGTTCGTGAATCTCGCTAGTTTCGATCTAAAACGATGTATCACGTTCCTTTGAGCTGGAATACAAATTCTCGCGCAGTTCTGAGAGAAAAAGTTTACACCTTTTTCTCGTCTATTCTCCGAAGACTTGTAAAATCGATGTTCGTGAATTTTGCTAGTTTCGATCTAAAACTATGTATCCCGATGTTTTGAGCCGGAATACGAAATTTGGCGCAGTACTGAGAGGAAACGTTTACAGCTTTCTCTCGTCTACTCTTCGACGACTTGTAAAATCGAAGTGCGTAATTATCGCTAGTTTCCATTTAAAACGATATATCCCGTTGTTTTGAGCCGGAATACAAGTTTTGGCGCAGTTCTGAGAGAAAAAGTTTACACCCTTCTCTCGTCTACTCTTCGACGACTTGTAAAATCGAAGTGCGTGAATCTCGCTAGTTTCGATCTAAAACGATGTATCCCGTTGTTTTGAGCTGGAATACAAGTTTTCGCGCAGTTATGAGAGAAAAAGTTTACAGCTCTCTCTCGTCTACTCTTCGACAACTTCTAAAATCGAAGTGCATGAATCTCGCTAGTTTCGATCTAAAACGATGTATCCCGTTGTATTGAGCCAGAATACAAGTTTTCGCGAAGTTCTGAGAGAAAAAGTTTACACCTCTCTCGTCCACTCTTCGACGACTTGTAAAATCGAAGTGCGTGAATCTCGCTAGTTTCGATATAAAACGATGTATCCCGTTGTTTTGAGCTTGAATACAAGTTCTCGTGCATTTTTGAGAGAAAAAGTTTACACCTTTCTCTCGTCTACTCTTCGAAGACTTCTAAAATCGATGTTCGTGAATTTTTCTAGTTTCCATCTAAACTATGTATCCCGATGTTTTGAGCCGGAATACGAGTTTTCGCGCAGTTCTGAAAGAAAACGTTTACAGCTTTCTCTCGTCTAGCCTTCGACGACTTGTAAAATCGAAGTGCGTAAATCTCGCTAGTTTCGATCTAAAACGATGTATCCCATTGTTTTGAGCCGCAATACAACTTTTCGCGCAGTTCTGAGAGAAAAAGTTTACACCTATCTCTCGTCTACTCATCGACGACTTTTAAAATCGATGTTCGTGAATCTCGCTAGTTTCGATCTAAAACGATGTATCACGTTCCTTTGAGCTGGAATACAAGTTCTCGCGCAGTTCTGAGAGAAAAAGTTTACACCTATCTCTCGTCTACTCATCGCCGACTTTTAAAATCGATGTTCGTGAATCTCGCTAGTTTCGTTCTAAAACGATGTATCCCGTTCTTTTGAGCTGGAATACAAATTCTCGCGCAGTTCTGAGTGAAAAAGTTCACACCTTTTTCTCGTCTACTCTTCGAAGACTTGTAAAATCGATGTTCGTGAATTTTGCTAGTTTCGATCTAAAACTATGTATCCCGATGTTTAGAGTCGGAATACGAGTTTTCGCGCAGTTCTGAGAGAAAACGTTTACAGTGTTCTCTCGCCTAGCCTTGGACGACTTGTAAAATCGAAGTGCGTAAATCTCGCTAGTTTCGATCTAAAACGATATATCCCTTTGTGTTGAGCCGGAATACAAGTCTTCGCGCAGTTCTGAGAGCAAAAGTTTACAGATTTCTCTCATCTACTCTTTGACGACTTGTATAATCTATGTTCGTGAATCTCGCTAGTATCGATCTAAAACGATGTATTATCCTTTGTTTTGAGCCAGAATACAAGTTTTCGCGCAGTTCTGAGACAAAAAGTTTACACCTTTCTCTCTTCTACTCTTCGACAACTTCTAAAATCGAAGGCCATAAATCTCGCTAGTTTCGATCTAAAACGATGTATCTCGTTGTTTTGAGCCGGTATACACGTTTTCGCGCAGTTCTGAGAGAAAAAGTTTACACCTATCTCTCGTCTACTCTTCGATGACTTGTAAAATCAATGTTCGTGAATTTTGCTAGTCTCGATCTAAAACGATGTATCCCGATGTTTTGAGCCGGAATACAAGTTTTCGCACAGTTCTGAGAGAAAACGTTTACAGCTCTCTATCGTCTACTCTACGACGACTTGTAAAATCGAAGTGCGTAAATCTCGCTAGTTTCGATCTAAAACAATAAATTCCGTTGTGTTGAGCCGGAATACAAGTTCGCGCGCAGTTCTGAGAGCAAAAGTTTACAGCTCTCTCTCGTCTACTCTTTGACGACTTGTAAAATCGATGTTCCTGAATCTCGCTAGTTTCCATCTAAAACGATAGATCGCCTTGTTTTGAGCCGGAATACAAGTTTTCGCGCAGTTCTGAGAGAAATAGTTTACACCCTTCTCTCGTCTACTCTTCGACGACTTGTAAAATCGAAGGCCATGAATCTCGCTAGTTTCGATCTAAAACGATCTATCCCGTTGTTTTGAGCCGGAGTACAAGTTTTCGCGCAGTTCTGAGAGAAAACGTTTACAGCCCTCTCTCGTCTACTCTTGGACGACTTGTGAAATCAAAGTGCATAAATCTCGGTAGTTTCGATCTAAAACGATGTATCTCGTTGTTTTGAGCCGGTATACACGTTTTCGCGCAGTTCTGAGAGAAAAAGTTTACACCTATCTCTCGCCTACTCATCGACGACTTTTAAAATCGATGTTCGTGAATCTCGCTAGTTTCGATCTAAAACGATGTATCACGTTCCTTTGAGCTGGAATACAAATTCTCGCGCAGTTCTGAGAGAAAAAGTTTACACCTTTTTCTCGTCTATTCTCCGAAGACTTGTAAAATCGATGTTCGTGAATTTTGCTAGTTTCGATCTAAAACTATGTATCCCGATGTTTTGAGACGGAATACGAAATTTGGCGCAGTACTGAGAGGAAACGTTTACAGCTTTCTCTCGTCTACTCTTCGACGACTTGTAAAATCGAAGTGCGTAATTATCGCTAGTTTCCATTTAAAACGATATATCCCGTTGTTTTGAGCCGGAATACAAGTTTTCGCGCAGTTCTGAGAGAAAAAGTTTACACCCTTCTCTCGTCTACTCTTCGACGACTTGTAAAATCGAAGTGCGTGAATCTCGCTAGTTTCGATCTAAAACGATGTATCCCGTTGTTTTGAGCTGGAATACAAGTTTTCGCGCAGTTATAAGAGAAAAAGTTTACAGCTCTCTCTCGTCTACTCTTCGACAACTTCTAAAATCGAAGTGCATGAATCTCGCTAGTTTCGATCTAAAACGATGTATCCCGTTGTATTGAGCCACAATACAAGTTTTCGCGCAGTTCTGAGAGAAAAAGTTTACACCTCTCTCGTCCACTCTTCGACGACTTGTAAAATCGAAGTGCGTGAATCTCGCTAGTTTCGATATAAAACGATGTATCCCGTTGTTTTGAGCTGGAATACAAGTTCTCGCGCATTTCTGAGAGAAAAAGGTTACACCTTTCTCTCGTCTACTCTTCGAAGACTTCTAAAATCGATGTTCGTGAATTTTTCTAGTTTCGATCTAAACTATGTATCCCGATGTTCTGAGCCGGAATACGAGTTTTCGCGCAGTTCTGAAAGAAAACGTTTACAGCTTTCTCTCGTCTAGCCTTCGACGACTTGTAAAATCGAAGTGCGTAAATCTCGCTAGTTTCGATCTAAAACGATGTATCTTGTTGTTTTGAGCCGCAATACAACTTTTCGCGCAGTTCTGAGAGAAAACGTTTACACCTATCTCTCGTCTACTCATCGACGACTTTTAAAATCGATGTTCGTGAATCTCGCTAGTTTCGATCTAAAACGATGTATCCCGTTCTTTTGAGCTGGAATACAAGTTCTCGCGCAGTTCTGAGAGGGAAAGTTTACAGATTTCTCTCATCTACTCTTTGACGACTTGTATAATCTATGTTCGTGATTCTCGCTAGTATCGATCTAAAACGATGTATTATCCGTTGTTTTGAGCCAGAATACAAGTTTTCGCGCAGTTCTGAGACAAAACGTTTACACCTTTCTCTCTTCTACTCTTCGACAACTTCTAAAATCGAAGGCCATAAATCTCGCTAGTTTCGATCTAAAACGATGTATCTCGTTGTTTTGAGCCGGTATACACGTTTTCGCGCAGTTCTGAGAGAAAAAAGTTTACACCTATCTCTCGTCTACTCATCGACGACTTTTAAAATCGATGTTCGTGAATCTCGCTAGTATCGATCTAAAACGATGTATCCCTTTGTTTTGAGCTGGAATACAAGTTCTCGCGCAGTTCTGAGAGAAAAAGTTTACACCTTTTTCTCGTCTACTCTTCGAAGACTTGTAAAATCGATGTTCGTGAATTTTGCTAGTTTCGATCTAAAACTATGTATCCCGATGTTTTGAGCCGGAATACGAGTTTTCGCGCAGTTCTGAGAGAAAAAGTTTACAGCGTTCTCTCGTCTAGCCTTTGGACGACTTGTAAAATCGAAGTGCATGAATCTCGCTAGTTTCGATCTAAAACGATGTGTCCGTTGTTTTTAGCCGGAATACATGTTTTCGCGCAGTTCTCAGAGAAAAAGTTTACACCTTTCTCTCGTCTACTCATCGACAACTTGTAAAATCGATGTTCCTGAATCTCGCTAGTTTCTATCTAAAACGATGTATCCCGTTGTTTTGTGCTGGAATACAACTTTTCGCGCAGTTATGAGAGAAAAAGTTTAGGCCTTTCTCTCGTCTACTCTTCTACGACTTGTAAAATCGATGTTCGTGAGTTTTGCTAGTTTCGATCTAAAACGATGTATCCCGTTCTTTTGAGCTGGAATACAAGTTTTCGCGCAGTTCTGAGAGAAAAAGTTTACAGCTTTCTCTCGTCTAGCCTTCTACGAATTGTAAAATCGAAGTGCGTAAATCTCGCTAGTGTCGATCTAAAACGATGTATCCCGTTGTTTTGAGCCGGAATACAACTTTTCGCGCAGTTCTGAGAGAAAAAGTTTACACCTATCTCTCGTCTACTCATCGACGACTTTTAAAATCGATGTTCGTGAATCTCGCTAGTTTCGATCTAAAACGATGTATCCCGTTCTTTTGAGCTGGAATACAAATTCTCGCGCAGTTCTGAGAGAAAAAGTTTAAACCTTTTTCTCGTCTACTCTTCGAAGACTTGTGAAATCGATGTTCGTGAATTTTGCTAGTTTCGATCTAAAACTATGTATCCCGATGTTTTGAGCCGAAATACGAGTTTTCGCGCAGTTCTTAGAGAAAAAGTTTACAGCGTTCTCTCGTCTAGCCTTGGACGACTTGTAAAATCGAAGTGCGTAAATGTCGCTAGTTTCGATCTAAAACGATATATCCCGTTGTGTTGAGCCGGAATACAAGTCTTCGCGCAGTTCTGAGAGCAAAAGTTAACAGCTCTCTCGTCTACTCTGTGACGACTTGTATAATCTATGTTCGTGAATCTCGCTAGTATCGATCTAAAACGATGTATTATCCGTTGTTTTGAGCCAGAATACAAGTTCTCACGCAGTTCTGAGAGAAAAAGTTTACACCTCTTCTACTCTTCGACAACTTCTCAAATCGAAGTGCATGAATCTCGCTAGTTTCGATCTAAAACGATCTATTCTGTTGTTTTGAGCCGGAGTACAAGTTTTCGCGCATTTCTGAGAGAAAAAGTTTACAGCCCTCTCTCGTCTACTCTTCGACGACTTGTAAAATCAAAGTGTATAAATCTCGCTAGTTTCGTTCTAAAACGATGTGTCCCGTTGTTTTTAGCCGGAATACAACTTTTCGCGCAGTTCTGAGAGAAAAAGTTTACACCTTTATCTCGTCTACGCGTCGACGACTATTAAAATCGATGTTCGTGAATCTCGCTAGTTTCAATCTAAAACGATGTATCCCTTTGTTTTGAGCTGGAATACAAGTTCTCGCGCAGTTCTGAGAGAAAAAGGTTACACCTTTCTCTCGTCTACTCTTCGAAGACTTGTAAAATCGATATTCGTGAATTTTGCTAGTTTCGATCTAAAACGATGTATCCTGTTGTTTTGAGCCGGAATTAATGTTTTCGCGCAGTTCTGAGAGAAAAGTTTACAGCATTTTCGCGTCTACTCGTCGACGACTTCTAAAATCGAAGGGCATGAATCTCGCTAGTTTCGATCTAAAACGATCTATCCCGTTGTTTTGAGCCGGAGTACAAGTTTTCGCGCAGTTCTGAGAGAAAAAGTTTACAGCCCTCTCTCGTCTACTTTTCGACGACTTGTAAAATCAAAGTGCATAAATCTCGCTAGTTTCGATCTAAAACGATGTATCACGTTGTTTTGAGCCGGAATACAAGTTTTCGCGCAGTTCTGAGAGAAAAAGTTTACACCTTTCTCTCGTCTACTCATCAACGACTTGTAAAATCAATGTTCGTAAATCTCGCTAGTATCGATCTAAAACGATGTATCCCGTTCTTTTGAGCTGGAATACAAGTTCTCGCGCAGTTCTGAGAGAAAAAGTTTACACCTTTTTCTCGTCTACTCTTCGAAGACTTGTAAAATCGATGTTCGTGAATTTTGCTAGTTTCGATCTAAAACGATGTATCCCGTTCTTTTGAGCTGGAATACAAGTTTTCGCGCAGTTCTGAGAGAAAAAGTTTACAGCTTTCTCTCGTCTAGCCTTCTACGAATTGTAAAATCGAAGTGCGTAAATCTCGCTAGTGTCGATCTAAAACGATGTATCCCGTTGTTTTGAGCCGGAATACAACTTTTCGCGCAGTTCTGAGAGAAAAAGTTTACACCTATCTCTCGTCTACTCATCGACGACTTTTAAAATCGATGTTCGTGAATCTCGCTAGTTTCGATCTAAAACGATGTATCCCGTTCTTTTGAGCTGGAATACAAATTCTCGCGCAGTTCTGAGAGAAAAAGTTTAAACCTTTTTCTCGTCTACTCTTCGAAGACTTGTGAAATCGATGTTCGTGAATTTTGCTAGTTTCGATCTAAAACTATGTATCCCGATGTTTTGAGCCGAAATACGAGTTTTCGCGCAGTTCTTAGAGAAAAAGTTTACAGCGTTCTCTCGTCTAGCCTTGGACGACTTGTAAAATCGAAGTGCGTAAATGTCGCTAGTTTCGATCTAAAACGATATATCCCGTTGTGTTGAGCCGGAATACAAGTCTTCGCGCAGTTCTGAGAGCAAAAGTTAACAGCTCTCTCGTCTACTCTGTGACGACTTGTATAATCTATGTTCGCGAATCTCGCTAGTATCGATCTAAAACGATGTATTATCCGTTGTTTTGAGCCAGAATACAAGTTCTCACGCAGTTCTGAGAGAAAAAGTTTACACCTCTTCTACTCTTCGACAACTTCTCAAATCGAAGTGCATGAATCTCGCTAGTTTCGATCTAAAACGATCTATCCCGTTGTTTTGAGCCGGAGTACAAGTTTTCGCGCAGTTCTGAGAGAAAAAGTTTACAGCCCTCTCTCGTCTACTCTTCGACGACTTGTAAAATCAAAGTGCATAAATCTCGCTAGTTTCGATCTAAAACGATGTATCACGTTGTTTTGAGCCGGAATACAAGTTTTCGCGCAGTTCTGAGAGAAAAAGTTTACACCTTTCTCTCGTCTACTCATCAACGACTTGTAAAATCAATGTTCGTAAATCTCGCTAGTATCGATCTAAAACGATGTATCCCGTTCTTTTGAGCTGGAATACAAGTTCTCGCGCAGTTCTGAGAGAAAAAGTTTACACCTTTTTCTCGTCTACTCTTCGAAGACTTGTAAAATCGATGTTCGTGAATTTTGCTAGTTTCGATCTAAAACGATGTATCCCGTTCTTTTGAGCTGGAATACAAGTTCTCGCGCAGTTCTTGGAGAAAAAGTTTACACCTTTTTCTCGTCTACTCTTCGAAGACTTGTAAAATCGATGTTCGTGAATTTTGCTAGTTTCGATCTAAAACTATGTATCCCGATGTCTTGATCCTGAATACGAGTTTTCGCGCAGTTCTGAGAGAAAAAGTTTACAGCTCTCTCTCGTCTACCCTTGGACGACTTGTAAGATCGAAGTGCGTAAATCTCGCTAGCTTCGATCTAAAACGATATATCCCGTTGTGTTGAGCCGGAATACATGTCTTCGGGCAGTTCTGAGAGCAAAAGTTTACTGCTCTCTCGTCTACTCTTTGACGACTTGTATAATCTATGTTCGTGAATCTCGATAGTATCGATCTAAAACGATGTATTATCCGTTGTTTTGAGCCAGAATACAAGTTTTCGCGCAGTTCTGAGAGAAAAAGCTTACACCTTTCTCTCTTCTACTCTTCGACAACTTCTAAAATCGAAGTGCATGAATCTCGCTAGTTTCGATCTAAAATGATCTATCCTGTTGTTTTGAGCCGGAGTACAAGTTTTCGCGCAGTTCTGAGAGAAAAAGTTTACAGCCCTCTCTCGTCTACGCTTCGACGACTTGTAAAATCAAAGTGCATAAATCTCGCTAGTTTCGATCTAAAACGATGTATCGCGTTGTTTTGAGCCGGAATACAAGTTTTCGCGCAGTTCTAAGAGAAAAAGTTTACACCTTTCTCTCGTCTACTCATCAACGACTTGTAAAATCAATGTTCGTAAATCTCGCTAGTATCGATCTAAAACGATGTATCCCGTTCTTTTGAGCTGGAATACAAGTTCTCACGCAGTTCTGAGAGCAAACGTTTACAGTTTTCTCTCATCTACTCTTTGACGACTTGTATAATCTATGTTCGTGAATGTGGCTAGTATCGATCTAAAACGATGTATTATCCGTTGTTTAGAGCCAGAATACAAGTTTTCGCGCAGTTCTGAGAGAAAACGTTTACAGCCATCTCTCGTCTACTCTTGGACGACTTGTAAAATCAAAGTGCATAAATCTCGCTAGTTTCGATCTAAAACGATCTATCCCGTTGTTTTGAGCCGGAGTACAACTTTTCGCGCAGTTCTGAGAGAAAAAGTTTACAGCCCTCTCTCGTCTACTCTTCGACGACTTGTAAAATCAAAGTGCATAAATCTCGCTAGTTTCGATCTAAAACGATGTATCACGTTGTTTTGAGCCGGAATACAAGTTTTCGCGCAGTTCTGAGAGAAAAAGTTTACACCTTTCTCTCGTCTACTCATCAACGACTTGTAAAATCAATGTTCGTAAATCTCGCTAGTATCGATCTAAAACGATGTATCCCGTTCTTTTGAGCTGGAATACAAGTTCTCGCGCAGTTCTGAGAGAAAAAGTTTACACCTTTTTCTCGTCTACTCTTCGAAGACTTGTAAAATCGATGTTCGTGAATTTTGCTAGTTTCGATCTAAAACGATGTATCCCGTTCTTTTGAGCTGGAATACAAGTTCTCGCGCAGTTCTTGGAGAAAAAGTTTACACCTTTTTCTCGTCTACTCTTCGAAGACTTGTAAAATCGATGTTCGTGAATTTTGCTAGTTTCGATCTAAAACTATGTATCCCGATGTCTTGATCCTGAATACGAGTTTTCGCGCAGTTCTGAGAGAAAAAGTTTACAGCTCTCTCTCGTCTACCCTTGGACGACTTGTAAGATCGAAGTGCGTAAATCTCGCTAGCTTCGATCTAAAACGATATATCCCGTTGTGTTGAGCCGGAATACATGTCTTCGGGCAGTTCTGAGAGCAAAAGTTTACTGCTCTCTCGTCTACTCTTTGACGACTTGTATAATCTATGTTCGTGAATCTCGATAGTATCGATCTAAAACGATGTATTATCCGTTGTTTTGAGCCAGAATACAAGTTTTCGCGCAGTTCTGAGAGAAAAAGCTTACACCTTTCTCTCTTCTACTCTTCGACAACTTCTAAAATCGAAGTGCATGAATTTCGCTAGTTTCGATCTAAAATGATCTATCCTGTTGTTTTGAGCCGGAGTACAAGTTTTCGCGCAGTTCTGAGAGAAAAAGTTTACAGCCCTCTCTCGTCTACGCTTCGACGACTTGTAAAATCAAAGTGCATAAATCTCGCTAGTTTCGATCTAAAACGATGTATCGCGTTGTTTTGAGCCGGAATACAAGTTTTCGCGCAGTTCTGAGAGAAAAAGTTTACACCTTTCTCTCGTCTACTCATCAACGACTTGTAAAATCAATGTTCGTAAATCTCGCTAGTATCGATCTAAAACGATGTATCCCGTTCTTTTGAGCTGGAATACAAGTTCTCGCGCAGTTCTGAGAGCAAACGTTTACAGTTTTCTCTCATCTACTCTTTGACGACTTGTATAATCTATGTTCGTGAATGTGGCTAGTATCGATCTAAAACGATGTATTATCCGTTGTTTAGAGCCAGAATACAAGTTTTCGCGCAGTTCTGAGAGAAAACGTTTACAGCCATCTCTCGTCTACTCTTGGACGACTTGTAAAATCAAAGTGCATAAATCTCGCTAGTTTCGATCTAAAACGATGTATCGCGTTGTTTTGAGCCGCAATACAACTTTTCGCGCAGTTATGAGACAAAAAGTTTACAGCTCTCTCTCGTCTACTCTTCGACAACTTCTAAAATCGAAGTGCATGAATCTCGCTAGTTTCGATCTAAAACTATGTATCCCGTTGTATTGAGCCAGAATACAAGTTTTCGCGCAGTTCTGAGAGAAAAAGTTTACACCTCTCTCGTCTACTCTTCGACGACTTGTAAAATCGAAGTGCGTGAATCTCGCTAGTTTCAATATAAAACGATGTATCCCGTTGTTTTGAGCTGGAATACAAGTTCTCGCGCATTTCTGAGAGAAAAAGTTTACACCTTTCTCTCGTCTACTCTCGAAGACTTGTAAAATCGATGTTCGTGAATTTTTCTAGTTTCGATCTAAACTATGTATCCCGATGTTTTGAGCCGGAATACGAGTTTTCGCGCAGTTCTGAGAGAAAAAGTTTACAACTTTTTCTCGTCTACTCTTCGAAGACTTGTAAAATCGATGTTCGTGAATTTTGCTAGTTTCGATCTAAAACTATGTATCCCGATGTTTTGATCCTGAATACGAGTTTTCGCGCAGTTCTGAGAGAAAAAGTTTACAGCGTTCTCTCGTCTAGCCTTGGACGACTTGTAAAATCGAAGTGCGTAAATCTCGCTAGTTTCGATCTAAAACGATACATCCCGTTGTTTTGAGCCTGAATACAAGTTTTTGCGCAGTTCTGAGAGAAAAAGTTTACAGCTCTCTCTCGTCTACTCTTGGACGACTTGTAAAATCAAAGTGCATAAATCTCGCTAGTTTCGATCTAAAACGATATATCCCGTTGTGTTGAGCCGGAATACATGTCTTCGGGCAGTTCTGAGAGCAAAAGTTTACTGCTCTCTCGTCTACTCCTTGACGACTTGTATAATCTATGTTCGTGAATCTCGATAGTATCGATCTAAAACGATGTATTATCCGTTGTTTTGAGCCAGAATACAAGTTTTCGCGCAGTTCTGAGAGAAAAAGCTTACACCTTTCTCTCTTCTACTCTTCGACAACTTCTAAAATCGAAGTGCATGAATCTCGCTAGTTTCGATCTAAAATGATGTATCCCGTTGTTTTTAGCCGGAATGCAACTTTTCGCGCAGTTCTGAGAGAAAAAGTTTACACCTTTATCTCGTCTACTCATCGACAACTAGTAAAATCGATGTTCGTGAATCTCGCTAGTTTCAAACTAAAACGATGTATCCCTTTGTTTTGAGCTGGAATACAAGTTCTCGCGCAGTTCTGAGAGAAAAAGTTTACAGCTCTCTCTCGTCTACCCTTGGACGACTTGTAAAATCGAAGTGCGTAAATCTCGCTAGTTTCGATCTAAAACGATATATCCCGTTGTGTTGAGCCGGAATACAAGTCTTCGCGCAGTTCTGAGAGCAAAAGTTTACTCCTCTCTCGTCTACTCTTTGACGACTTGTATAATCTATGTTCGTGAATCTCGATAGTATCGATCTAAAACGATGTATTATCCGTTGTTTTGAGCCAGAATACAAGTTTTCGCGCAGTTCTGAGAGAAAAAGTTTACACCTTTCTCTCGTCTACTCATCAACGACTTGTAAAATCAATGTTCGTAAATCTCGCTAGTATCGATCTAAAACGATGTATCCCGTTCTTTTGAGCTGGAATACAAGTTCTCGCGCAGTTCTGAGAGCAAACGTTTACAGTTTTCTCTCATCTACTCTTTGACGACTTGTATAATCTATGTTCGTGAATCTCGCTAGTATCGATCTAAAACGATGTATTATCCGTTGTTTAGAGCCAGAATACAAGTTTTCGCGCAGTTCTGAGAGAAAAAGTTTACACCTCTCTCGTCTACTCTTCGACGACTTGTAAAATCGAAGTGCGTGAATCTCGCTAGTTTCGATATAAAACGATGTATCCCGTTGTTTTGAGCTGGAATACAAGTTCTCGCGCATTTCTGAGAGAAAAAGTTTACACCTTTCTCTCGTCTACTCTCGAAGACTTGTAAAATCGATGTTCGTGAATTTTTGTAGTTTCGATCTAAACTATGTATCCCGATGTTTTGAGCCGGAATACGAGTTTTCGCGCAGTTCTGAGAGAAAAAGTTTACACCTTTTTCTCGTCTACTCTTCGAAGACTTGTAAAATCGATGTTCGTGAATTTTGCTAGTTTCGATCTAAAACTATGTATCCCGATGTTTTGATCCTGAATACGAGTTTTCGCGCAGTTCTGAGAGAAAAAGTTTACAGCGTTCTCTCGTCTAGCCTTGGACGACTTGTAAAATCGATGTGCCTAAATCTCGCTAGTTTCGATCTAAAACGATACATCCCGTTGTTTTGAGCCTGAATACAAATTTTTGCGCAGTTCTGAGAGAAAAGTTTACAGCTCTCTCTCGTCTACTCATCAACGACTTGTAAAATCGATGTTCGTAAATCTCGCTAGTATCGATCTAAAACAATGTATCCCGTTGTTTTGAGCTGGAATAGAAGTTTTCGCACAGTTCTGAGATAAAAAGTTTACACCTTTTTCTCGTCTACTCTTCGAAGACTTGTAAAATCGATGTTCGTGAATTTTGCTAGTTTCGATCTAAAACTATGTATCCCGATGTTTTGAGCCGGAATACGAGTTTTCGCGCAGTTCTGAGAGAAAAAGTTTACAGCGTTCTCTCGTCTAGTCTTCGACGACTTGTAAAATCGAAGTGAGTCAATCTCGCTAGTTTCTGTTTAAAACGATATATCCCGTTGTTTTGAGCCGGAAAACAAGTTTTCGCGCAGTTCTGAGACAAAAAAGTTTACGCCCTTATCTCGTCTAATCTTCGACGACTTGTAAAATCGAAGTGCGTAAATCTCGCTAGTTTCGATCTAAAACGATGTATCGCGTTGTTTTGAGCCGGAATACAACTTTTCGCACAGTTCTGAGAGAAAATGTTTACAGCTTTCTCTCGTCTGGCCTTCGACGACTTGTAAAATCGAAGTGCGTAAATCTCGCTAGTTTTCATTTAAAAAGATATATCCCGTCGTTTTGAGCCGGAATACAAGTTTTCGCGCAGTTCTAAGAGAAAAAGTTTACAGCTCTCTCTCGTCTACCCTTGGACGACTTGTAAAATCGTAGTGCGTAAATCTCGCTAGTTTCGATCTAAAACGATATATCCCGTTGTGTTGAGCCGGAATACAAGTCTTCGCGCAGTTCTGAGAGCAAAAGTTTACTGCTCTCTCGTCTACTCTTTGAAGACTTGTATAATCTATGTTCGTGAATCTCGATAGTATCGATCTAAAACGATGTATTATCCGTTGTTTTGAGTCAGAATACAAGTTTTCGCGCAGTTCTGAGAGAAAAAGTTTACACCTTTCTCTCTTCTACTCTTCGAAAACTTCTAAAATCGAAGTGCATGAATCTCGCTAGTTTCGATCTAAAACGATCTATCCTGTTGTTTTGAGCCGGAGTACAAGTTTTGGCGCAGTTCTGAGAGAAAAAGTTTACAGCAATCTCTCGTCTACGCTTCGACGACTTGTACAATCAAAGTGCATAAATCTCGCTAGTTTCGATCTAAAACGATGTATCCCGTTTTTTTTAGCCGGAATACAACTTTTCGCGCAGTTCTGAGAGAAAAAGTTTACAGCTTTCTCTCGTCTAGCCTTCGACGACTTGTAAAATCGAAGTGCGTAAATCTCGCTAGTTTCCATTTAAAAAGATATATCCCGTTGTTTTGAGCCGGAATACAAGTTTTCGCGCAGTTCTGAGAGAAAAAGTTTACAGCTCTCTCTCGTCTACTCTTTGACGACTTGTAAAATCGATGTTCCTGAATCTCGCTAGTTTCCATCTAAAACGATGTATCCCGTTGTTTTGAGCTGGAATACAAGTTTTTGCGCAGTTCTGAGAGAAAAAGTTTACACCTATCTCTCGTCTACTCATCGACGACTTTTAAAATCGATGTTCGTGAATCTCGCTAGTTTCGTTCTAAAACGATGTATCCCGTTCTTTTGAGCTGGAATACAAATTCTCGCGCAGTTCTGAGTGAAAAAGTTCACACCTTTTTCTCGTCTACTCTTCGAAGACTTGTAAAATCGATGTTCGTGAATTTTGCTAGTTTCGATCTAAAACTATGTATCCCGATGTTTAGAGTCGGAATACGAGTTTTCGCGCAGTTCTGAGAGAAAACGTTTACAGTGTTCTCTCGCCTAGCCTTGGACGACTTGTAAAATCGAAGTGCGTAAATCTCGCTAGTTTCGATCTAAAACGATCTATCCTGTTGTTTTGAGCCGGAGTACAAGTTTTCGCGCAGTTATGAGAGGAAAAGTTTACAGTCCTCTCTTGTCTACTCTTCGACGACTTGTAAAATCAAAGTGCATAAATCTCGCTAGTTTCGATCTAAAACGATGTGTCCCGTTGTTTTTAGCCGGAATACAACTTTTCGCGCAGTTCTGAGAGAAAAAGTCTACACCTTTATCTCGTCTACTCATCTACGACTAGTAAAATCGATGTTCGTGAATCTCGCTAGTTTCAAACTAAAACGATGTATCCCTTTGTTTTGAGCTGGAATACAAGTTCTCGCGCAGTTCTGAGAGAAAAAGTTTACACCTCTATCTCGTCTACTCATCGACAACTAGTAAAATCGATGTTCGTGAATCTCGCTAGTTTCAATCTAAAACGATGTATCTCTTTGTTTTGAGCTGGAATACAAGTTCTCGCGCAGTTCTGAGAGAAAAAGTTTACAGCTGTCTCTCGTCTACCCTTGGACGACTTGTAAAATCGAAGTGCGTAAGTCTCGCTAGTTTCGATCTAAAACAATAAATCCCGTTGTGTTGAGCCGGAATACAAGTTCTCGCGCAGTTCTGAGAGCAAAAGTTTACAGCTCTCTCTCGTCTACTCTTGGACGACTGTTAAAATCGATGTTCGTAAATCTCGCTAGTATCGATCTAAAACAATGTATCCCGTTGTTTTGAGCTGGAATAGAAGTTTTCGCATAGTTCTGAGATAAAAAGTTTACACCTTTTTCTCGTCTACTCTTCGAAGACTTGTAAAATCGATGTTCGTGAATTTTGCTAGTTTCGATCTAAAACTATGTATACCGATGTTTTCAGCCGCAATACAACTTTTCGCGCAGTTCTGAGTGAAAAAGTTTACAGCGTTCTCTCGTCTAGCCTTGGACGAATTGTAAAATCGAAGTGCGTAAATCTCGCTAGTTTCGACCTAAAACGATATATCCCGTTGTTTTGAGCCTGAATACAAGTTTTCGCGCAGTTCTGAGAGAAAAAGTTTACAGCTCTCTCTCGTCTACCCTTGGACGACTTGTAAAATCGTAGTGCGTAAATCTCGCTAGTTTCGATCTAAAACGATATATCCCGTTGTGTTGAGCCGGAATACAAGTATTTGCGCAGTTCTGAGAGCAAAAGTTTACTGCTCTCTCGTCTACTCTTTGACGACTTGTATAATCTATGTTCGTGAATCTCGATAGTATCGATCTAAAACGATGTATTATCCGTTGTTTTGAGCCAGAATACAAGTTTTCGCGCAGTTCTGAGAGAAAAAGTTTACACCTTTCTCTCTTCTACTCTTCGACAACTTCTAAAATCGAAGTGCATGAATCTCGCTAGTTTCGATCTAAAACGATCTATCCTGTTGTTTTGAGCCGGAGTACAAGTTTTGGCGCAGTTCTGAGAGAAAAAGTTTACAGCAATCTCTCGTCTACGCTTCGACGACTTGTACAATCAAAGTGCATAAATCTCGCTAGTTTCGATCTAAAACGATGTATCCCGTTTTTTTAGCCGGAATACAACTTTTCGCGCAGTTCTGAGAGAAAAAGTTTACAGCTTTCTCTCGTCTAGCCTTCGACGACTTGTAAAATCGAAGTGCGTAAATCTCGCTAGTTTCCATTTAAAAAGATATATCCCGTTGTTTTGAGCCGGAATACAAGTTTTCGCGCAGTTCTGAGAGAAAAAGTTTACAGCTCTCTCTCGTCTACTCTTTGACGACTTGTAAAATCGATGTTCCTGAATCTCGCTAGTTTCCATCTAAAACGATGTATCCCGTTGTTTTGAGCTGGAATACAAGTTTTTGCGCAGTTCTGAGAGAAAAAGTTTACACCTATCTCTCGTCTACTCATCGACGACTTTTAAAATCGATGTTCGTGAATCTCGCTAGTTTCGTTCTAAAACGATGTATCCCGTTCTTTTGAGCTGGAATACAAATTTTCGCGCAGTTCTGAGTGAAAAAGTTCACACCTTTTTCTCGTCTACTCTTCGAAGACTTGTAAAATCGATGTTCGTGAATTTTGCTAGTTTCGATCTAAAACTATGTATCCCGATGTTTAGAGTCGGAATACGAGTTTTCGCGCAGTTCTGAGAGAAAACGTTTACAGTGTTCTCTCGCCTAGCCTTGGACGACTTGTAAAATCGAAGTGCGTAAATCTCGCTAGTTTCGATCTAAAACGATCTATCCTGTTGTTTTGAGCCGGAGTACAAGTTTTCGCGCAGTTATGAGAGGAAAAGTTTACAGTCCTCTCTTGTCTACTCTTCGACGACTTGTAAAATCAAAGTGCATAAATCTCGCTAGTTTCGATCTAAAACGATGTGTCCCGTTGTTTTTAGCCGGAATACAACTTTTCGCGCAGTTCTGAGAGAAAAAGTCTACACCTTTATCTCGTCTGCTCATCTACGACTAGTAAAATCGATGTTCGTGAATCTCGCTAGTTTCAATCTAAAACGATGTATCCCTTTGTTTTGAGCTGGAATACAAGTTCTCGCGCAGTTCTGAGAGAAAAAAATTACACCTTTCTCTCGTCTACTCTTCGAAGACTTGTAAAATCGATATTGGTGAATTTTGCTACTTTCGATCTAAAACGATCTATCCCGTTGTTTTGAGCCGGAGTTACATGTTTTCGCGCAGCTCTGAGAGAAAACGTTTTACAGCCCTCTCGCGTCTACGCGTCGACGACGTCTAAAATCGAAGGGCATGAATCTCGCTAGTTTCGATCTAAAACGATGTACCCCGTTGTGTTGAGCCGGAATACAACTCTTCGCGCAGTTCTGAGAGCAAAAGGTTGCTCCTTTCTCTCGTCTACTCGTTCACGACTTGTAAAATCGATGTTCGTAAATCTCGCTAGTATCGATCTAAAACGATGTATCCCGTTGTTTTGAGCTGGAATACAAGTTTTCGCACAGTTCTGAGAGAAAATGTTTACAGCTTTCTCTCGTCTAGCCTTCGACGACTTGTAAAATCGAAGTGCGTTAATCTCGCTAGTTTCCGTCTAAAAACGATCTATCCCGTTGTTTTGAGCCGGAGTACAAGTTTTCGCGCAGTTCTGAGAGAAAACGTTTACAGCCCTCTCTCGCCTACGCTTCGACGACTTGTAAAATCGATGTGCGTGAATCTCGCTAGTTTCCATCTAAAACGATATATCCCCTTGTGTTGAGCCGGAATACAAGTCTTTCGCGCAGTTCTGAGAGCAAAAGTTTGCTCCCTTCTCTCGTCTACTCTTTGGACGACTTGTATAATCTATGTGCGTGAATCTCGCTAGTTTCCATCTATAACGATGTATTATCCCGTTGTTTTTGAGCCGAGAATACAAGTTTTCGCGCAGTTCTGAGAGAAAACGTTTACACCTTTCGCTCGTCTACTCTTCGACGACTTCTAAAATCGAAGGGCACGTGAATCTCGCTAGTTTCCATCTAAAACGATCTATCCCGTTGCTTTGAGCCGGAGATACAAGTTTTCGCGCAGTTCTGAGAGAAAACGTTTACACCTTTCTCTCGTCTACTCATCAACGACTTGTAAAATCGATGTTCGTAAATCTCGCTAGTATCGATCTAAAACGATGTATCCCGTTGTTTTGAGCTGGAATACAAGTTTTCGCACAGTTCTGAGAGAAAAAGTTTACAGCTTTCTCTCGTCTAGCCTTCGACGACTTGTAAAATCGAAGTGCCGTAAATCTCGCTAGTTTCGATCTAAACCGATGTATCCCGTTGTTTTGAGCCGGAATACGAGTTTTCGCGCACTTCTGAGAGAAAAAGTTTACTCCTTTCTCTCGTCTACTCATCAACGACTGTGTAAAATCGATGTTCGTAAATCTCGCTAGTATCGATCTGAAACGATGTATCCCGTTGTTTTGAGCTGGAATACAAGTTTTCGCACAGTTCTGAGAGAAAAAGTTTACAGCTTTCTCTCGTCTAGTTTCGCTCTAAAACGATGTATCGCGTTGTTTTGAGCCGGAATACACGTTTTCGCGCAGTTCTGAGAGAAAAAGTTTACACCTTTCTCTCGTCTACTCATCAACGACTTGTAAAATCGATGTTCGTAAATCTCGCTAGTATCGATCTAAAACGATGTATCCCGTTGTTTTGAGCCGGGATACACGTTTTCGCGCAGTTTCTGAGAGAAAACGTTTACACCTTTCTCTCGTCTAGCCTTCGACGACTTGTAAAATCGAAGTGCGTAAATCTCGCTAGTTTCGATCTAAAACGATGTATCCCGTTGTTTTGAGCCGGAATACGAGTTTTCGCGCACTTCTGAGAGAAAACGTTTACACCTTTCTCTCGTCTACTCTTCGACGACTTCTAAAATCGATGTGCGTGAATCTCGCTAGTTTCGATCTAAAACGATCTATCCCGTTGTTTTGAGCCGGAGTACAAGTTTTCGCGCAGTTCTGAGCGAAAATGTTTACAGCTCTCTCTCGTCTAGCCTTCGACAACTTCTTAAATCGAAGTGCATGAATCTCGCGAGCTTCGATCTAGAACGATCTATCCCGTTGTTTTGAGCCGGAGTACAAGTTTTCGCGCAGTTCTGAGAGAAAACGTTCACAGCCCTCTCTCGTCTACGCTTCGACGACTTGTAAAATCGAAGTGCGTGAATCTCGCTAGCTTCGATCTAAAACGATGTATCCCGTTCTGTTGAGCCGGAATACAAGTCTCTCGCGCAGTTCTGAGAGCAAAAGTTTGCTCCTTCTTCTCGTCTACTCTTCGACGACTTGTATAATCGGTGTTCGTGAATCTCGCTAGTTTCGATCTATAACGATGTATTCTCCGTTGTTTTGAGCCGGAATACGAGTTTTCGCGCAGTTCTGAGAGAAAAAGTTTACACCGTTCTCTCGTCTAGCCTTTCGACGACTTGTAAAATCGAAGTGCATGAATCTCGCTAGTTTCGATCTAAAACGATCTATCCCGTTGTTGTGAGCCGGAGTACAAGTTTTCGCGCAGTTCTGAGAGAAAAAGTCTACACCTTTATCTCGTCTACTCATCTACGACTAGTAAAATCGATGTTCGTGAATCTCGCTAGTTTCAATCTAAAACGATGTATCCCTTTGTTTTGAGCTGGAATACAAGTTCTCGCGCAGTTCTGAGAGAAAAAAATTACACCTTTCTCTCGTCTACTCTTCGAAGACTTGTAAAATCGATATTGGTGAATTTTGCTACTTTCGATCTAAAACAATGTATCCCGTTGTTTTGAGCCGGAATTAATGTTTTCTCGCAGCTCTGAGAGAAAAGTTTACAGCATTTTCGCGTCTACTCGTCGACGACGTCTAAAATCGAAGGGCATGAATGTCGCTAGTTTCGATCTAAAACGATCTATCCCGTTGTTTTGAGCCGGAGTACAAGTTTTCGCGCAGTTCTGAGAGAAAACGTTTACAGCCCTCTCTCGTCTACGCTTCGACGACTTGTAAAATCAAAGTGCATAAATCTCGCTAGTTTCGATCTAAAACGATGTATCCCGTTGTTTTGAGCCGGAATACAACTTTTCGCGCAGTTCTGAGAGAAAAAGGTTACACCTTTCTCTCGTCTACTCATCGACGACTTGTAAAATCGATGTTCGTGAATCTCGCTAGTTTCGATCTAAAACGATGTATCCCGTTGTTTTGAGCTGGAATACAAGTTCTCGCGCAGTTCTGAGAGAAAATGTTTACAGCTCTCTCTCGTCTACCCTTCGACGACTTGTAAAATCGAAGTGCGTAAATCTCGCTAGTTTCCGATCTAAAACAGATATATCCCGTTGTGTTGAGCCGGAATACAAGTTCTCGCGCAGTTCTGAGAGCAAAAGTTTACAGCTCTCTCTCGTCTACTCTTTGACGACTTGTATATTCGATGTTCGTGAATCTCGCTAGTTTCCATCTAAAACGATGTATTATCCCCTTGTTTTGAGCCGGAATACAAGTTTTCGCGCAGTTCTGAGAGAAAAAGTTTACACCCTTCTCTCGTCTACTCTTCGACGACTTCTAAAATCGAAGGGCAGTGAATCTCGCCTAGTTTCCATCTAAAACGATCTATCCCGTTGTTGTGAGCCGGAGTACAAGTTTTCGCGCAGTTCTGAGAGAAAACGTTTACCGCCCTCTCTCGTCTACTCTTCGACGACTTGTAAAATCGAAGTGCACGTAAATCTCGCTAGTTTCCATCTAAAACGATGTATCCCGTTGCTTTGAGCCGGAATACACGTTTTCGCGCAGTTCTGAGAGAAAATGTTTACACCTTTCTCTCGTCTACTCATCGACGACTTGTTAAATCGATGTTCGTAGAATCTCGCTAGTTTCGATCTAAAACGATGTATCCCGTTGTGTTGAGCCGGAATACAAGTCTTCGCGCAGTTCTGAGAGCAAAAGTTTACTGCTTTCTCTCGTCTAGCTCTTCGACGACTTGTATAATCGATGTGCGTGAATCTCGCTAGTTTCGATCTAAAACGATGTATCATCCGTTGTTTTGAGCCGGAGTACGAGTTTTCGCGCACTTCTGAGAGAAAACGTTTACTCCTTTCTCTCGTCTACTCTTCGACGACTGTCTAAAATCGATGTGCGTGAATCTCGCTAGTTTCGATCTAAAACGATCTATCCCGTTGTTTTGAGCTGGAGTACAAGTTTTCGCGCAGTTCTGAGAGAAAAAGTTTACAGCTTTCTCTCGTCTAGTTTCGATCTAAAACGATGTATCGCGTTGTTTTGAGCCGGAATACACGTTTTCGCGCAGTTCTGAGAGAAAAAGTTTACACCTTTCTCTCGTCTACGCTTCGACGACTTGTAAAATCGATGTGCGTAAATCTCGCTAGTTTCGATCTAAAACGATGTATCCCGTTGTTTTGAGCCGGGATACAACTTTTCGCGCAGTTCTGAGAGAAAAAGTTTACAGCTTTCTCTCGTCTAGCTCTTCGACGACTTGTAAAATCGAAGTTCGCGTAAATCTCGCTAGTTTCGATCTAAAACGATGTATCCCGTTCTTTTGAGCCGGAATACGAGTTCTCGCGCACTTCTGAGAGCAAAAGTTTACACCTTTCTCTCATTCTACTCTTCGACGACTTCTATAATCGATGTGCGTGAATCTCGCTAGTTTCGATCTAAAACGATGTCTTATCCTGTTGTTTTGAGCCGGAGTACAAGTTTTCGCGCAGTTCTGAGAGAAAAAGTTTACAGCTCTCTCTCGTCTAGTCTTCGACAACTTCTAAAATCGAAGTGCATGAATCTCGATAGCTTCGATCTAAAACGATGTATCCCGTTGTTTTGAGCCGGAGTACAAGTTTTCGCGCAGTTCTGAGAGAAAAAGTTTACAGCCCTCTCTAGTCTACTCTTCGACGACTTGTAAAATCAAATTGCATAAATCTCGCTAGTTTCGATCTAAAACGATGTATAGCGTTGTTTTGAGCCGGAATACAAGTATTCGCGCAGTTCTGAGAGAAAAAGTTTACACCTTTCTCTCGTCTACTCATCAACGACTTGTAAAATCAATGTTCGTAAATCTCGCTAGTATCGATCTAAAACGATGTATCCCTTTGTTTTGAGCTGGAATACAAGTTCTCGCGCAGTTCTGAGAGAAAAAGTTTACAGCTCTCTCTCGTCTACCCTTGGACGACTTGTAAAGTCGAAGTGCGTAAATCTCGCTAGTTTCAATCTAAAACAATAAATCCTGTTGTGTTGAGCCGGAATACAAGTTCTCGCGCAGTTCTGAGAGCAAAAGTTTACAGCTCTCTCTCGTCTACTCTTTGACGACTTGTATAATCTATGTTCGCTAGTATCGATCTAAAACGATGTATTATCCGTTGTATTGAGCCAGAATACAAGTTTTCGCGCAGTTCTGAGAGAAAAGTTTACACCTTTCGCTCTTCTACTCTTCGACAACTTCTAAAATCGAAGGGCATGAATCTCGCTAGTTTCGATCTAAAACGATCTATCCTGTTGTTTTGAGTTGGAGAACAAGTTTTCGCGCAGTTCTGAGAGAAAACGTTTACACCTTTCTCTCGTCTACTCATCAACGACTTGTAAAATCGATGTTCGTAAATCTCGCTAGTATCGATCTAAAACGATGTATCCCGTTGTTTTGAGCTGGAATACAAGTTTTCGCATAGTTCTGAGAGAAAAAGTTTACAGCTTTCTCTCGTCTAGCCTTCGACGACTTGTAAAATCGAAGTGCGTAAATCTCGCTAGTTTCGATCTAAAACGATGTATCCCGTTGTTTTGAGCCGGAATACGAGTTTTCGCGCACTTCTGAGAGAAAAAATTTACCTTTCTCTCGTCTACTCATCAACGACTTGTAAAATCGATGTTCGTAAATCTCGCTAGTATCGATCTAAAACGATGTATCCCGTTGTTTTGAGCTGGAATACAAGTTTTCGCACAGTTCTGAGAGAAAAAGTTTACAGCTTTCTGTCGTCTAGTTTCGCTCTAAAACGATGTATCGCGTTGTTTTGAGCCGGAATACACGTTTTCGCGCAGTTCTGAGAGAAAAAGTTTACACCTTTCTCTCGTCTACTCATCAACGACTTGTAAAATCGATGTTCGTAAATCTCGCTAGTATCGATCTAAAACGATGTATCCCGTTGTTTTGAGCTGGAATACAAGTTTTCGCACAGTTCTGAGAGAAAAAGTTTACAGCTTTCTCTCGTCTAGCCTTCGACGACTTGTAAAATCGAAGTGCGTAAATCTCGCTAGTTTCGATCTAAAACGATGTATCCCGTTGTTTTGAGCCGGAATACGTGTTTTCGCGCACTTCTGAGAGAAAAAGTTTACACCTTTCTCTCGTCTACTCATCAACGACTTGTAAAATCGATATTCGTAAATCTCGCTAGTATCGATCTAAAACGATGTATCCCGTTGTTTTGAGCTGGAATACAAGTTTTCGCACAGTTCTGAGAGAAAAAGTTTACAGCTTTCTCTCGTCTAGTTTCGATCTAAAACGATGTATCGCGTTGTTTTGAGCCGGAATACACGTTTTCGCGCAGTTCTGAGAGAAAAAGTTTACACCTTTCTCTCGTCTAGCCTTCGACGACTTGTAAAATCGAAGTGCGTAAATCTCGCTAGTTTCGATCTAAAACGATGTATCCCGTTGTTTTGAGCCGGAATACGAGTTTTCGCGCACTTCTGAGAGAAAAAGTTTACACCTTTCTCTCGTCTACTCATCAACGACTTGTAAAATCGATGTTCGTAAATCTCGCTAGTGTCGATCTAAAACGATGTATCCCCGTTGTTTTGAGCTGGAATACAAGTTTTTCGCACAGTTCTGAGAGAAAAATGTTTACTGCTTTCTCTCGTCTAGCCTTCGACAACTTTTAAAATCGAAGTGCATGAATCTAGCTAGTTTCGATCTAAAACGATCTATCCTGTTGTTTTGAGCCGGAGTACAAGTTTTCGCGCAGTTCTGAGAGAAAACGTTTACAGCCCTCTCTCGTCTACGCCTTCGACGACTTGTAAAATCGAAGTGCGTAAATCTCGCTAGTTTCGATCTATAACCGATGTATCCCGTTGTGTTGAGCCGGAATACGAGTCTTCGCGCAGTTCTGAGAGCAAAAGTTTTGCTGCTCTCTCGTCTACTCGTTGACGACTTGTAAAATCGATGTTCGTAAATCTCGCTAGTATCGATCTAAAACGATGCATCACGTTGTTTTGAGCTGGAATACAAGTTTTCGCACAGTTCTGAGAGAAAATGTTTACACCCTTTCGCTCTTCTACTCTTCGACAACTTCTAAAATCGAAGGGCATGAATCTCGCTAGTTTCGATCTAAAACGATCTATCCTGTTGTTTTGAGCCGGAGAACAAGTTTTCGCGCAGTTCTGAGAGAAAACGTTTACAGCCTTTCTCTCGTCTACTCATCAACGACTTGTAAAATCGATGTTCGTAAATCTCGCTAGTATCGATCTGAAACGATGTATCCCGTTGTTTTGAGCCGGAATACGAGTTTTCGCGCACTTCTGAGAGAAAAAGTTTACAGCTTTTTCTCGTCTACTCATCAACGACTTGTAAAATCGATGTTCGTAAATCTCGCTAGTGTCGCTCTAAAACGATGTATCCCGTTGTTTTGAGCCGGAATACACGTTTTCGCACAGTTCTGAGAGAAAATGTTTACAGCTTTCTCTCGTCTAGCCTTCGACAACTTTTAAAATCGAAGTGCATGAATCTCGCTAGTTTCGATCTAAAACGATCTATCCTGTTGTTTTGAGCCGGAGTACAAGTTTTCGCGCAGTTCTGAGAGAAAACGTTTTACAGCCCTCTCTCGTCTACGCTTCGACGACTTGTAAAATCAAAGTGCATAAATCTCGCTAGTTTCGATCTAAAACGATATACCCCGTTGTGTTGAGCCGGAATACAAGTCTTCGCGCAGTTCTGAGAGCAAAAGTTTGCTGCTCTCTCGTCTACTCGTTGACGACTTGTAAAATCGATGTTCGTAAATCTCGCTAGTATCGATCTAAAACGATGTATCACGTTGTTTTGAGCTGGAATACAAGTTTTCGCACAGTTCTGAGAGAAAATGTTTACAGCTTTCTCTCGTCTAGCCTTCGACAACTTTTAAAATCGAAGTGCATTATTCTCGCTAGTTTCAATCTAAAACGATCTATCCTGTTGTTTTGAGCCGGAGTACAAGTTTTCGCGCAGTTCTGAGAGAAAACGTTTACAGCCCCTCTCTCGCCTACGCTTCGACGACTTGTAAAATCAAAGTGCATAAATCTCGCTAGTTTCGATCTAAAACGATATATCCCGTTGTGTTGAGCCGGAATACAAGTCTTTCGCGCAGTTCTGAGAGCAAAAGTTTGCTGCTCTCTCGTCTACTCTTTGGACGACTTGTATAATCTATGTTCGTGAATCTCGATAGTATCGATCTATAACGATGTTATTATCCGTTGTTTTTGAGGCCAGAATACAAGTTTTCGCGCAGTTCTGAGAGAAAAAGTTTACACCTTTCGCTCTTCTACTCTTCGACAACTTCTAAAATCGAAGGGCATGAATCTCGCTAGTTTCGATCTAAAACGATCTATCCTGTTGTTTTGAGCCGGAGAACAAGTTTTCGCGCAGTTCTGAGAGAAAACGTTTACACCTTTCTCTCGTCTACTCATCAACGACTTGTAAAATCGATGTTCGTAAATCTCGCTAGTATCGATCTAAAACGATGTATCCCGTTGTTTTGAGCTGGAATACAAGTTTTCGCACTGTTCTGAGAGAAAAAGTTTACAGCTTTCTCCTCGTCTAGCCTTCGACGACTTGTAAAATCGAAGTGCCGTAAATCTCGCTAGTTTCGATCTAAACCGATGTATCCCGTTGTTTTGAGCCGGAATACGAGTTTTCGCGCACTTCTGAGAGAAAAAGTTTACACCTTTCTCCTCGTCTACTCATCAACGACTTGTAAAATCGATGTTCGTAAATCTCGCTAGTATCGATCTGAAACGATGTATCCCGTTGTTTTGAGCTGGAATACAAGTTTTCGCACAGTTCTGAGAGAAAAAGTTTACAGCTTTTTCTCGTCTAGTTTCGCTCTAAAACGATGTATCGCGTTGTTTTGAGCCGGAATACACGTTTTCGCGCAGTTCTGAGAGAAAAAGTTTACACCTTTCTCTCGTCTACTCATCAACGACTTGTAAAATCGATGTTCGTAAATCTCGCTAGTATCGATCTAAAACGATGTATCCCGTTGTTTTGAGCCGGAATACACGTTTTCGCGCAGTTTCTGAGAGAAAACGTTTACACCTTTCTCTCGGTCTAGCCTTCGACGACTTGTAAAATCGAAGTGCGTAAATCTCGCTAGTTTCGATTTAAAACGATGTATCCCGTTGTTTTGAGCCGGAATACGAGTTTTCGCGCACTTCTGAGAGAAAACGTTTACACCTTTCTCTCGTCTACTCATCAACGACTTGTAAAATCGATGGTTCGTAAATCTCGCTAGTATCGATCTAAAACGATGTATCCCGTTGTTTTGAGCTGGAATACAAGTTTTCGCACAGTTCTGAGCGAAAATGTTTACAGCTTTCTCTCGTCTAGCCTTCGACAACTTTTAAAATCGAAGTGCATGAATCTCGCGAGTTTCGATCTAGAACGATCTATCCTGTTGTTTTGAGCCGGAGTACAAGTTTTCGCGCAGTTCTGAGAGAAAACGTTCACAGCCCTCTCTCGTCTACGCTTCGACGACTTGTAAAATCAAAGTGCATAAATCTCGCTAGTTTCGATCTAAAACGATATATCCCGTTGTGTTGAGCCGGAATACAAGTCTTCGCGCAGTTCTGAGAGCAAAAGTTTTGCTGCTCTCTCGTCTACTCTTTGACGACTTGTATAATCTATGTTCGTGAATCTCGATAGTATCGATCTATAACGATGTATTATCCGTTGTTTTGAGCCAGAATACAAGTTTTCGCGCAGTTCTGAGAGAAAAAGTTTACACCTTTCTCTCTTCTATCCTTCGACAACTTTTAAAATCGAAGTGCATGAATCTCGCTAGTTTCGATCTAAAACGATCTATCCTGTTGTTTTGAGCCGGAGTACAAGTTTTCGCGCAGTTCTGAGAGAAAACGTTTACAGCCCTCTCTCGTCTACGCTTCGACGACTTGTAAAATCAAAAGTGCATAAATCTCGCTAGTTTCGATCTAAAACGATGTATCCCGTTGTTTTTAGCCGGAATACAACTTTTCGCGCAGTTCTGAGAGAAAAAGTTTACACCTTTATCTCGTCTACTCATCGACGACTAGTAAAATCGATGTTCGTGAATCTCGCTAGTTTCAATCTAAAACGATGTATCCCTTTGTTTTGAGCTGGAATACAAGTTCTCGCGCAGTTCTGAGAGAAAAAGTTTACAGCTCTCTCTCGTCTACCCTTGGACGACTTGTAAAATCGAAGTGCGTAAATCTCGCTAGTTTCGATCTAAAACAATAAATCCCGTTGTGTTGAGCCGGAATACAAGTTCTCACGCAGTTCTGAGAGCAAAAGTTTACAGCTCTCTCTCGTCTACTCTTTGACGACTTGTATATTCTATGTTCGTGAATCTCGCTAGTACGATCTAAAACGATGTATTATCCGTTGTTTTGAGCCAGAATACAAGTTTTGGCGCAGTTCTGAGAGAAAAAGTTTTACACCTTTCTCTCTTCTACTCTTCGACAACTTCTAAAATCGAAGGGCATGAATCTCGCTAGTTTCGATCTAAAACGATCTATCCCGTTGTTGTGAGCCGGAGTACAAGTTTTCGCGCAGTTCTGAGAGAAAACGTTTACCGCCCCTCTCTCGTTCTACTCTTGGACGACTTGTAAAATCAAAGTGCATAAATCTCGCTAGTTTCGATCTAAACTGATGTATCGCGTTGTTTTGAGCCGGAATACACGTTTTCGCGCAGTACTGAGAGAAAAAGTTTACACCTTTCTCTCGTCTACTCATCGACGACTTGTTAAATCGATGTTCGAGAATCTCGCTAGTTTCGATCTAAAACGATATATCCCGTTGTGTTGAGCCGGAATAAAAGTCTTCGCGCAGTTTCTGAGAGCAAAAGTTTACTGCTCTCTCGTCTACTCTTTGACGACTTGTATAATCTATGTTCGTGAATCGCGATAGTATCGATCTAAAACGATGTATAATCCGTTGTTTTGAGCCAGAGTACAAGTTTTCGCGCAGTTCTGAGAGAAAACGTTTACACCTTTCTCTCTTCTACTCTTCGACAACTTCTAAAATCGAAGTGCATGAATCTCGCTAGTTTCGATCTAAAAACGATCTATCCTGTTGTTTTGAGCAGGGAGTACAAGTTTTCGCGCAGTTCTGAGAGGAAAAGTTTACAGTTCTCTCTCGTCTACGCTTCGACGACTTGTAACAATCGAAGTGCGTAAATCTCGCTAGTTTCGATCTAAAACGATGTATCCCGTTGTTTTGAGCCGGAATACAACTTTTCGCGCAGTTCTGAGAGAAAAAGTTTACATCTATCTCTCGTCTACTCATCGACGACTTTTAAAATCGAAGTTCGCGAATCTCGCTAGTTTCGATCTAAAACGATGTATCCCGTTCTTTTGAGCTGGAATACAAGTTCTCGCGCAGTTCTGAGAGCAAAAGTTTACAGTTTTCTCTCATTTACTCTTTGACGACTTGTATAATCTATGTTCGTGAAATCTCGCTAGTATCGATCTAAAACGATGTATTATCCGTTGTTTTGAGCCAGAATACAAGTTTTCGCGCATTTCTGAGAGAAAAAGTTTACACCTTTCTCTCTTCTACTCTTCGACAACTTCTAAAATCGAAGGCCATGAATCTCGCTAGGTTCGATCTAAAATGATCTATCCCGTTGTTTTGAGCCGGAGTACAAGTTTTCGCGCAGTTCTGAGAGAAAAAGTTTACAGCCCTCTCTAGTCTACTCTTCGACGACTTGTAAAATCAAATTGCATAAATCTCGCTAGTTTCGATCTAAAACGATGTATAGCGTTGTTTTGAGCCGGAATACAAGTATTCGCGCAGTTCTGAGAGAAAAAGTTTACACCTTTCTCTCGTCTACTCATCAACGACTTGTAAAATCAATGTTCGTAAATCTCGCTAGTATCGATCTAAAACGATGTATCCCTTTGTTTTGAGCTGGAATACAAGTTCTCGCGCAGTTCTGAGAGAAAAAGTTTACAGCTCTCTCTCGTCTACCCTTGGACGACTTGTAAAGTCGAAGTGCGTAAATCTCGCTAGTTTCGATCTAAAACAATAAATCCTGTTGTGTTGAGCCGGAATACAAGTTCTCGCGCAGTTCTGAGAGCAAAAGTTTACAGCTCTCTCTCGTCTACTCTTTGACGACTTGTATAATCTATGTTCGTGAATCTCGCTAGTATCGATCTAAAACGATGTATTATCCGTTGTATTGAGCCAGAATACAAGTTTTCGCGCAGTTCTGAGAGAAAAGTTTACACCTTTCGCTCTTCTACTCTTCGACAACTTCTAAAATCGAAGGGCATGAATCTCGCTAGTTTCGATCTAAAACGATCTATCCTGTTGTTTTGAGTTGGAGAACAAGTTTTCGCGCAGTTCTGAGAGAAAACGTTTACACCTTTCTCTCGTCTACTCATCAACGACTTGTAAAATCGATGTTCGTAAATCTCGCTAGTATCGATCTAAAACGATGTATCCCGTTGTTTTGAGCTGGAATACAAGTTTTCGCATAGTTCTGAGAGAAAAAGTTTACAGCTTTCTCTCGTCTAGCCTTCGACGACTTGTAAAATCGAAGTGCGTAAATCTCGCTAGTTTCGATCTAAAACGATGTATCCCGTTGTTTTGAGCCGGAATACGAGTTTTCGCGCACTTCTGAGAGAAAAAGTTTACACCTTTCTCTCGTCTACTCATCAACGACTTGTAAAATCGATGTTCGTAAATCTCGCTAGTATCGATCTAAAACGATGTATCCCGTTGTTTTGAGCTGGAATACAAGTTTTCGCACAGTTCTGAGAGAAAAAGTTTACAGCTTTCTGTCGTCTAGTTTCGCTCTAAAACGATGTATCGCGTTGTTTTGAGCCGGAATACACGTTTTCGCGCAGTTCTGAGAGAAAAAGTTTACACCTTTCTCTCGTCTACTCATCAACGACTTGTAAAATCGATGTTCGTAAATCTCGCTAGTATCGATCTAAAACGATGTATCCCGTTGTTTTGAGCTGGAATACAAGTTTTCGCACAGTTCTGAGAGAAAAAGTTTACAGCTTTCTCTCGTCTAGCCTTCGACGACTTGTAAAATCGAAGTGCGTAAATCTCGCTAGTTTCGATCTAAAACGATGTATCCCGTTGTTTTGAGCCGGAATACGTGTTTTCGCGCACTTCTGAGAGAAAAAGTTTACACCTTTCTCTCGTCTACTCATCAACGACTTGTAAAATCGATGTTCGTAAATCTCGCTAGTATCGATCTAAAACGATGTATCCCGTTGTTTTGAGCTGGAATACAAGTTTTCGCACAGTTCTGAGAGAAAAAGTTTACAGCTTTCTCTCGTCTAGTTTCGATCTAAAACGATGTATCGCGTTGTTTTGAGCCGGAATACACGTTTTCGCGCAGTTCTGAGAGAAAAAGTTTACACCTTTCTCTCGTCTAGCCTTCGACGACTTGTAAAATCGAAGTGCGTAAATCTCGCTAGTTTCGATCTAAAACGATGTATCCCGTTGTTTTGAGCCGGAATACGAGTTTTCGCGCACTTCTGAGAGAAAAAGTTTACACCTTTCTCTCGTCTACTCATCAACGACTTGTAAAATCGATGTTCGTAAATCTCGCTAGTGTCGATCTAAAACGATGTATCCCGTTGTTTTGAGCTGGAATACAAGTTTTCGCACAGTTCTGAGAGAAAATGTTTACAGCTTTCTCTCGTCTAGCCTTCGACAACTTTTAAAATCGAAGTGCATGAATCTCGCTAGTTTCGATCTAAAACGATCTATCCTGTTGTTTTGAGCCGGAGTACAAGTTTTCGCGCAGTTCTGAGAGAAAACGTTTACAGCCCTCTCTCGTCTACGCTTCGACGACTTGTAAAATCAAAGTGCGTAAATCTCGCTAGTTTCGATCTAAAACGATATATCCCGTTGTGTTGAGCCGGAATACAAGTCTTCGCGCAGTTCTGAGAGCAAAAGTTTGCTGCTCTCTCGTCTACTCGTTGACGACTTGTAAAATCGATGTTCGTAAATCTCGCTAGTATCGATCTAAAACGATGTATCACGCTTGTTTTGAGCTGGAATACAAGTTTTCGCACAGTTCTGAGAGAAAATGTTTACACCTTTCTCTCGTCTACTCTTCGACAACTTCTAAAATCGAAGTGCATGAATCTCGCTAGTTTCGATCTAAAACGATCTATCCTGTTGTTTTGAGCGGAGATACAAGTTTTCGCGCAGTTCTGAGAGAAAACGTTTACAGCCTTTCTCTCGTCTACTCATCGACGACTTGTAAAATCGATGTTCGTAAATCTCGCTAGTTTCGATCTAAAACGATGTATCCCGTTGTTTTGAGCCGGAATACAAGTTTTCGCGCAGTTCTGAGAGAAAAGTTTACACCTTTCTCTCGTCTACTCATCGACGACTTGTATAATCGATGTTCGTGAATCTCGCTAGTTCGATCTAAAACGATGTATCCCGTTGTTTTGAGCCGGAATACAAGTTTTCGCACAGTTCTGAGAGAAAATGTTTACACCTTTCTCTCGTCTAGCCTTCGACAACTTTTAAAATCGAAGTGCATGAATCTCGCTAGTTTCGATCTAAAACGATCTATCCTGTTGTTTTGAGCCGGAGTACAAGTTTTCGCGCAGTTCTGAGAGAAAACGTTTACAGCCCTCTCTCGTCTACGCTTCGACGACTTGTAAAATCAAAGTGCATAAATCTCGCTAGTTTCGATCTAAAACGATATATCCCGTTGTGTTGAGCCGGAATACAAGTCTTCGCGCAGTTCTGAGAGCAAAAGTTTGCTGCTCTCTCGTCTACTCGTTGACGACTTGTAAAATCGATGTTCGTAAATCTCGCTAGTATCGATCTAAACGATGTATCACGTTGTTTTGAGCTGGAATACAAGTTTTCGCACAGTTCTGAGAGAAAATGTTTACAGCTTTCTCTCGTCTAGCCTTCGACAACTTGTAAAATCGAAGTGCATTAATCTCGCTAGTTTCAATCTAAAACGATCTATCCTGTTGTTTTGAGCCGGAGTACAAGTTTTCGCGCAGTTCTGAGAGAAAACGTTTACAGCCCTCTCTCGCCTACGCTTCGACGACTTGTAAAATCAAAGTGCATAAATCTCGCTAGTTTCGATCTAAAACGATATATCCCGTTGTGTTGAGCCGGAATACAAGTCTTCGCGCAGTTCTGAGAGCAAAAGTTTGCTGCTCTCTCGTCTACTCTTTGACGACTTGTATAATCTATGTTCGTGAATCTCGATAGTATCGATCTATAACGATGTATTATCCGTTGTTTTTGAGCCAGAATACAAGTTTTCGCGCAGTTCTGAGAGAAAAAGTTTACACCTTTCGCTCTTCTACTCTTCGACAACTTCTAAATCGAAGGGCATGAATCTCGCTAGTTTCGATCTAAAACGATCTATCCTGTTGTTTTGAGCCGGAGAACAAGTTTTCGCGCAGTTCTGAGAGAAAACGTTTACACCTTTCTCTCGTCTACTCATCAACGACTTGTAAAATCGATGTTCGTAAATCTCGCTAGTATCGATCTAAAACGATGTATCCCGTTGTTTTGAGCTGGAATACAAGTTTTCGCACAGTTCTGAGAGAAAAAGTTTACAGCTTTCTCTCGTCTAGCCTTCGACGACTTGTAAAATCGAAGTGCGTAAATCTCGCTAGTTTCGATCTAAACCGATGTATCCCGTTGTTTTGAGCCGGAATACGAGTTTTCGCGCACTTCTGAGAGAAAAAGTTTACACCTTTCTCTCGTCTACTCATCAACGACTTGTAAAATCGATGTTCGTAAATCTCGCTAGTATCGATCTGAAACGATGTATCCCGTTGTTTTGAGCTGGAATACAAGTTTTCGCACAGTTCTGAGAGAAAAAGTTTACAGCTTTTTCTCGTCTAGTTTCGCTCTAAAACGATGTATCGCGTTGTTTTGAGCCGGAATACACGTTTTCGCGCAGTTCTGAGAGAAAAATTTTACACCTTTCTCTCGTCTACTCATCAACGACTTGTAAAATCGATGTTCGTAAATCTCGCTAGTATCGATCTAAAACGATGTATCCCGTTGTTTTGAGCCGGAATACACGTTTTCGCGCAGTTCTGAGAGAAAACGTTTACACCTTTCTCTCGTCTAGCCTTCGACGACTTGTAAAATCGAAGTGCGTAAATCTCGCTAGTTTCGATTTAAAACGATGTATCCCGTTGTTTTGAGCCGGAATACGAGTTTTCGCGCACTTCTGAGAGAAAACGTTTACACCTTTCTCTCGTCTACTCATCAACGACTTGTAAAATCGATGTTCGTAAATCTCGCTAGTATCGATCTAAAACGATGTATTTCGTTGTTTTGAGCTGGAATACAAGTTTTCGCACAGTTCTGAGCGAAAATGTTTACAGCTTTCTCTCGTCTAGCCTTCGACAACTTTTAAAATCGAAGTGCATGAATCTCGCGAGTTTCGATCTAGAACGATCTATCCTGTTGTTTTGAGCCGGAGTACAAGTTTTCGCGCAGTTCTGAGAGAAAACGTTCACAGCCCTCTCTCGTCTACGCTTCGACGACTTGTAAAATCAAAGTGCATAAATCTCGCTAGTTTCGATCTAAAACGATATATCCCGTTGTGTTGAGCCGGAATACAAGTCTTCGCGCAGTTCTGAGAGCAAAAGTTTGCTGCTCTCTCGTCTACTCTTTGACGACTTGTATAATCTATGTTCGTGAATCTCGATAGTATCGATCTATAACGATGTATTATCCGTTGTTTTGAGCCAGAATACAAGTTTTCGCGCAGTTCTGAGAGAAAAAGTTTACACCTTTCTCTCTTCTATCCTTCGACAACTTTTAAAATCGAAGTGCATGAATCTCGCTAGTTTCGATCTAAAACGATCTATCCTGTTGTTTTGAGCCGGAGTACAAGTTTTCGCGCAGTTCTGAGAGAAAACGTTTACAGCCCTCTCTCGTCTACGCTTCGACGACTTGTAAAATCAAAGTGCATAAATCTCGCTAGTTTCGATCTAAAACGATGTATCCCGTTGTTTTTAGCCGGAATACAACTTTTCGCGCAGTTCTGAGAGAAAAAGTTTACACCTTTATCTCGTCTACTCATCGACGACTAGTAAAATCGATGTTCGTGAATCTCGCTAGTTTCAATCTAAAACGATGTATTCCTTTGTTTTGAGCTGGAATACAAGTTCTCGCGCAGTTCTGAGAGAAAAAGTTTACAGCTCTCTCTCGTCTACCCTTGGACGACTTGTAAAATAGAAGTGCGTAAATCTCGCTAGTTTCGATCTAAAACAATAAATCCCGTTGTGTTGAGCCGGAATACAAGTTCTCACGCAGTTCTGAGAGCAAAAGTTTACAGCTCTCTCTCGTCTACTCTTTGACGACTTGTATATTCTATGTTCGTGAATCTCGCTAGTACGATCTAAAACGATGTATTATCCGTTGTTTTGAGCCAGAATACAAGTTTTGGCGCAGTTCTGAGAGAAAAAGTTTACACCTTTCTCTCTTCTACTCTTCGACAACTTCTAAAATCGAAGGGCATGAATCTCGCTAGTTTCGATCTAAAACGATCTATCCCGTTGTTGTGAGCCGGAGTACAAGTTTTCGCGCAGTTCTGAGAGAAAACGTTTACCGCCCTCTCTCGTCTACTCTTGGACGACTTGTAAAATCAAAGTGCATAAATCTCGCTAGTTTCGATCTAAAACGATGTATCGCGTTGTTTTGAGCCGGAATACACGTTTTCGCGCAGTACTGAGAGAAAAAGTTTACACCTTTCTCTCGTCTACTCATCGACGACTTGTTAAATCGATGTTCGAGAATCTCGCTAGTTTCGATCTAAAACGATATATCCCGTTGTGTTGAGCCGGAATAAAAGTCTTCGCGCAGTTCTGAGAGCAAAAGTTTACTGCTCTCTCGTCTACTCTTTGACGACTTGTATAATCTATGTTCGTGAATCTCGATAGTATCGATCTAAAACGATGTATAATCCGTTGTTTTGAGCCAGAGTACAAGTTTTCGCGCAGTTCTGAGAGAAAACGTTTACACCTTTCTCTCTTCTACTCTTCGACAACTTCTAAAATCGAAGTGCATGAATCTCGCTAGTTTCGATCTAAAACGATCTATCCTGTTGTTTTGAGCAGGAGTACAAGTTTTCGCGCAGTTCTGAGAGGAAAAGTTTACAGTTCTCTCTCGTCTACGCTTCGACGACTTGTAAAATCGAAGTGCGTAAATCTCGCTAGTTTCGATCTAAAACGATGTATCCCGTTGTTTTGAGCCGGAATACAACTTTTCGCGCAGTTCTGAGAGAAAAAGTTTACATCTATCTCTCGTCTACTCATCGACGACTTTTAAAATCGAAGTTCGCGAATCTCGCTAGTTTCGATCTAAAACGATGTATCCCGTTCTTTTGAGCTGGAATACAAGTTCTCGCGCAGTTCTGAGAGCAAAAGTTTACAGTTTTCTCTCATTTACTCTTTGACGACTTGTATAATCTATGTTCGTGAATCTCGCTAGTATCGATCTAAAACGATGTATTATCCGTTGTTTTGAGCCAGAATACAAGTTTTCGCGCATTTCTGAGAGAAAAAGTTTACACCTTTCTCTCTTCTACTCTTCGACAACTTCTAAAATCGAAGGCCATGAATCTCGCTAGGTTCGATCTAAAATGATCTATCCCGTTGTTTTGAGCCGGAGTACAAGTTTTCGCGCAGTTCTGAGAGAAAAAGTTTACAGCCCTCTCTAGTCTACTCTTCGACGACTTGTAAAATCAAATTGCATAAATCTCGCTAGTTTCGATCTAAAACGATGTATAGCGTTGTTTTGAGCCGGAATACAAGTATTCGCGCAGTTCTGAGAGAAAAAGTTTACACCTTTCTCTCGTCTACTCATCAACGACTTGTAAAATCAATGTTCGTAAATCTCGCTAGTATCGATCTAAAACGATGTATCCCTTTGTTTTGAGCTGGAATACAAGTTCTCGCGCAGTTCTGAGAGAAAAAGTTTACAGCTCTCTCTCGTCTACCCTTGGACGACTTGTAAAGTCGAAGTGCGTAAATCTCGCTAGTTTCGATCTAAAACAATAAATCCTGTTGTGTTGAGCCGGAATACAAGTTCTCGCGCAGTTCTGAGAGCAAAAGTTTACAGCTCTCTCTCGTCTACTCTTTGACGACTTGTATAATCTATGTTCGTGAATCTCGCTAGTATCGATCTAAAACGATGTATTATCCGTTGTATTGAGCCAGAATACAAGTTTTCGCGCAGTTCTGAGAGAAAAAGTTTACACCTTTCGCTCTTCTACTCTTCGACAACTTCTAAAATCGAAGGGCATGAATCTCGCTAGTTTCGATCTAAAACGATCTATCCTGTTGTTTTGAGTTGGAGAACAAGTTTTCGCGCAGTTCTGAGAGAAAACGTTTACACCTTTCTCTCGTCTACTCATCAACGACTTGTAAAATCGATGTTCGTAAATCTCGCTAGTATCGATCTAAAACGATGTATCCCGTTGTTTTGAGCTGGAATACAAGTTTTCGCATAGTTCTGAGAGAAAAAGTTTACAGCTTTCTCTCGTCTAGCCTTCGACGACTTGTAAAATCGAAGTGCGTAAATCTCGCTAGTTTCGATCTAAAACGATGTATCCCGTTGTTTTGAGCCGGAATACGAGTTTTCGCGCACTTCTGAGAGAAAAAGTTTACACCTTTCTCTCGTCTACTCATCAACGACTTGTAAAATCGATGTTCGTAAATCTCGCTAGTATCGATCTAAAACGATGTATCCCGTTGTTTTGAGCTGGAATACAAGTTTTCGCACAGTTCTGAGAGAAAAAGTTTACAGCTTTCTGTCGTCTAGTTTCGCTCTAAAACGATGTATCGCGTTGTTTTGAGCCGGAATACACGTTTTTGCGCAGTTCTGAGAGAAAAAGTTTACACCTTTCTCTCGTCTACTCATCAACGACTTGTAAAATCGATGTTCGTAAATCTCGCTAGTATCGATCTAAAACGATGTATCCCGTTGTTTTGAGCTGGAATACAAGTTTTCGCACAGTTCTGAGAGAAAAAGTTTACAGCTTTCTCTCGTCTAGCCTTCGACGACTTGTAAAATCGAAGTGCGTAAATCTCGCTAGTTTCGATCTAAAACGATGTATCCCGTTGTTTTGAGCCGGAATACGTGTTTTCGCGCACTTCTGAGAGAAAAAGTTTACACCTTTCTCTCGTCTACTCATCAACGACTTGTAAAATCGATGTTCGTAAATCTCGCTAGTATCGATCTAAAACGATGTATCCCGTTGTTTTGAGCTGGAATACAAGTTTTCGCACAGTTCTGAGAGAAAAAGTTTACAGCTTTCTCTCGTCTAGTTTCGATCTAAAACGATGTATCGCGTTGTTTTGAGCCGGAATACACGTTTTCGCGCAGTTCTGAGAGAAAAAGTTTACACCTTTCTCTCGTCTAGCCTTCGACGACTTGTAAAATCGAAGTGCGTAAATCTCGCTAGTTTCGATCTAAAACGATGTATCCCGTTGTTTTGAGCCGGAATACGAGTTTTCGCGCACTTCTGAGAGAAAAAGTTTACACCTTTCTCTCGTGTACTCATCAACGACATGTAAAATCGATGTTCGTAAATCTCGCTAGTGTCGATCTAAAACGATGTATCCCGTTGTTTTGAGCTGGAATACAAGTTTTCGCACAGTTCTGAGAGAAAATGTTTACAGCTTTCTCTCGTCTAGCCTTCGACAACTTTTAAAATCGAAGTGCATGAATCTCGCTAGTTTCGATCTAAAACGATCTATCCTGTTGTTTTGAGCCGGAGTACAAGTTTTCGCGCAGTTCTGAGAGAAAACGTTTACAGCCCTCTCTCGTCTACGCTTCGACGACTTGTAAAATCAAAGTGCATAAATCTCGCTAGTTTCGATCTAAAACGATATATCCCGTTGTGTTGAGCCGGAATACAAGTCTTCGCGCAGTTCTGAGAGCAAAAGTTTGCTGCTCTCTCGTCTACTCGTTGACGACTTGTAAAATCGATGTTCGTAAATCTCGCTAGTATCGATCTAAAACGATGTATCACGTTGTTTTGAGCTGGAATACAAGTTTTCGCACAGTTCTGAGAGAAAATGTTTACAGCTTTCTCTCGTCTAGCCTTCGACAACTTTTAAAATCGAAGTGCATTAATCTCGCTAGTTTCGATCTAAAACGATCTATCCTGTTGTTTTGAGCCGGAGTACAAGTTTTCGCGCAGTTCTGAGAGAAAACGTTTACAGCCCTCTCTCGTCTACGCTTCGACGACTTGTAAAATCAAAGTGCATAAATCTCGCTAGTTTCGATCTAAAACGATATATCCCGTTGTGTTGAGCCGGAATACAAGTCTTCGCGCAGTTCTGAGAGCAAAAGTTTGCTGCTCTCTCGTCTACTCTTTGACGACTTGTATAATCTATGTTCGTGAATCTCGATAGTATCGGTCTATAACGATGTATTATCCGTTGTTTTGAGCCAGAATACAAGTTTTCGCGCAGTTCTGAGAGAAAAAGTTTACACCTTTCGCTCTTCTACTCTTCGACAACTTCTAAAATCGAAGGGCATGAATCTCGCTAGTTTCGATCTAAAACGATCTATCCTGTTGTTTTGAGCCGGAGAACAAGTTTTCGCGCAGTTCTGAGAGAAAACGTTTACACCTTTCTCTCGTCTACTCATCAACGACTTGTAAAATCGATGTTCGTAAATCTCGCTAGTATCGATCTAAAACGATGTATCCCGTTGTTTTGAGCTGGAATACAAGTTTTCGCACAGTTCTGAGAGAAAAAGTTTACAGCTTTCTCTCGTCTAGCCTTCGACGACTTGTAAAATCGAAGTGCGTAAATTTCGCTAGTTTCGATCTAAAACGATGTATCCCGTTGTTTTGAGCCGGAATACGAGTTTTCGCGCACTTCTGAGAGAAAAAGTTTACACCTTTTTCTCGTCTACTCATCAACGACTTGTAAAATCGATGTTCGTAAATCTCGCTAGTATCGATCTGAAACGATGTATCCCGTTGTTTTGAGCTGGAATACAAGTTTTCGCAGAGTTTTGAGAGAAAAAGTTTACAGCTTTTTCTCGTCTAGTTTCGCTCTAAAACGATGTATCGCGTTGTTTTGAGCCGGAATACACGTTTTCGCACAGTCCTGAGCGAAAATGTTTACACCTTTTTCTCGTCTATTCTCCGAAGACTTGTAAAATCGATGTTCGTGAATTTTGCTAGTTTCGATCTAAAACTATGTATCCCGATGTTTTGAGCCGGAATACGAAATTTGGCGCAGTACTGAGAGGAAACGTTTACAGCTTTCTCTCGTCTACTCTTCGACGACTTGTAAAATCGAAGTGCGTAATTATCGCTAGTTTCCATTTAAAACGATATATCCCGTTGTTTTGAGCCGGAATACAAGTTTTCGCGCAGTTCTGAGAGAAAAAGTTTACACCCTTCTCTCGTCTACTCTTCGACGACTTGTAAAATCGAAGTGCGTGAATCTCGCTAGTTTCGATCTAAAACGATGTATCCCGTTGTTTTGAGCTGGAATACAAGTTTTCGCGCAGTTATGAGAGAAAAAGTTTACAGCTCTCTCTCGTCTACTCTTCGACAACTTCTAAAGTCGAAGTGCATGAATCTCGCTAGTTTCGATCTAAAACGATGTATCCCGTTGTATTGAGCCAGAATACAAGTTTTCGCGCAGTTCTGAGAGAAAAAGTTTACACCTCTCTCGTCCACTCTTCGACGACTTGTAAAATGGAAGTGCGTGAATCTCGCTAGTTTCGATATAAAACGATGTATCCCGTTGTTTTGAGCTGGAATACAAGTTCTCGCGCATTTCTGAGAGAAAAAGTTTACACCTTTCTCTCGTCTACTCTTCGAAGACTTCTAAAATCGATGTTCGTGAATTTTTCTAGTTTCGATCTAAACTATGTATCCCGATGTTCTGAGCCGGAATACGAGTTTTCGCGCAGTTCTGAAAGAAAACGTTTACAGCTTTCTCTCGTCTAGCCTTCGACGACTTGTAAAATCGAAGTGCGTAAATCTCGCTAGTTTCGATCTAAAACGATGTATCCCGTTGTTTTGAGCCGCAATACAACTTTTCGCGCAGTTCTGAGAGAAAAAGTTTACACCTATCTCTCGTCTACTCATCGACGACTTTTAAAATCGATGTTCGTGAATCTCGCTAGTTTCGATCTAAAACGATGTATCCCGTTCTTTTGATCTGGAATACAAGTTCTCGCGCAGTTCTGAGAGGGAAAGTTTACAGATTTCTCTCATCTACTCTTTGACGACTTGTATATTCTATGTTCGTGAATCTCGCTAGTATCGATCTAAAACGATGTATTATCCGTTGTTTTGAGCCAGAATACAAGTTTTCGCGCAGTTCTGAGACAAAAAGTTTACACCTTTCTCTCTTCTACTCTTCGACAACTTCTAAAATCGAAGGCCATAAATCTCGCTAGTTTCGATCTAAAACGATGTATCTCGTTGTTTTGAGCCGGTATACACGTTTTCGCGCAGTTCTGAGAGAAAAAGTTTACACCTATCTCTCGTCTACTCATCGACGACTTTTAAAATCGATGTTCGTGAATCTCGCTAGTATCGATCTAAAACGATGTATCCCTTTGTTTTGAGCTGGAATACAAGTTCTCGCGCAGTTCTGAGAGAAAAAGTTTACACCTTTTTCTCGTCTACTCTTCGAAGACTTGTAAAATCGATGTTCGTGAATTTTGCTAGTTTCGATCTAAAACTATGTATCCCGATGTTTTGAGCCGGAATACGAGTTTTCGCGCAGTTCTGAGAGAAAAAGTTTACAGCGTTCTCTCGTCTAGCCTTTGGACGACTTGTAAAATCGAAGTGCATGAATCTCGCTAGTTTCGATCTAAAACGATCTATCCTGTTGTTTTGAGCCGGAGTACAAGTTTTCGCGCAGTTCTGAGAGAAAAAGTTTACAGTCCTCTCTTGTCTACTCTTCGACGACTTGTAAAATCAAAGTGCATAAATCTCGCTAGTTTCGATCTAAAACGATGTGTCCGTTGTTTTTAGCCGGAATACATGTTTTCGCGCAGTTCTCAGAGAAAAAGTTTACACCTTTCTCTCGTCTACTCATCGACAACTTGTAAAATCGATGTTCGTGAATCTCGCTAGTTTCTATCTAAAACGATGTATCCCGTTGTTTTGAGCTGGAATACAACTTTTCGCGCAGTTATGAGAGAAAAAGTTTAGGCCTTTCTCTCGTCTACTCTTCTACGACTTGTAAAATCGATGTTCGTGAGTTTTGCTAGTTCCGATCTAAAACGATGTATCCCGATGTTTTGAGCCGGAATACGAGTTTTAGCGCCGTTCTGAGAGAAAAAGTTTACAGCTTTTTCTCGTCTAGCCTTGGACGACTTGTAAAATCAAAGTGCGTAAATCTCGCTAGTTTTGATCTAAAACGATATATCCCGTTGTTTTGAGCCGGAATACAAGTTTTCGCGCAGTTCTGAGAGAAAAAGTTTACAGCTGTCTCTCGTCTACTTTTTCACGACTTGTATAATCGATGTTCGTGAACCTCGCTAGTATCGATCTAAACCGATGTATTATCCGTTGTTTTGAGCCAGAATACAAGTTTTCGCGCAGTTCCGAGAGAAAAAGTTTACACCTTTCTCTCGTCTACTGTTCGGCGACGTAAAATCGAAGTGCATGAATCTCGCTAGTTTCGTTCTAAAACGATGTATCCGGTTGTTTTGAGCCGGAGTACAAGTTTTCGCGCAGTCTACTTTTCGACGACTTGTAAAATCAAAGTGCGTAAATCTCGCTAGTTTCGATCTAAAACGATGTATACCGTGTTTTTGAGCTGGAATACAAGTTTTCGCGCCTTTCTGAGAGAAAAAGTTTGCACCCTTCTCTCGTCTACTCTTCGATGACTTGTAAAATCAATGTTCGTGAATTTTGCTAGTGTCGATCTAAAACGATGTATCCCGATGTTTTGAGCCGGAATACAAGTTTTCGCACAGTTCTGAGAGAAAACGTTTACAGCTCTCTATCGTCTACTCTACGACGACTTGTAAAATAAAAGTGCGTAAATCTCCCCTAGTTTCGATCTAAAACGATGTATCCCGTTGTTTTGAGCTGGAATACAAGTTTTCGCGCAGTTCTGAGCGGAAGAGTTTACATCTTTCTTTCGTCTACTCATCGACAACTTGTAAATCGATGTTCGTGAATCTCGCTAGTTTCGATCTAAAACGATGTATCCTGTTGTTTTGAGCTGGAATACAAGTTTTCGCGCAGTTATGAGAGAAAAAGTTTAGACCTTTCTCTCGTCTACTCTTCTACGACTTGTAAAATTGATGTTCGTGAGTTTTGCTAGTTCCGATCTAAAACGATGTATCCCGATGTTTTGAGCCGGAATACGAGTTTTAGCGCCGTTCTGAGAGAACTTAAGCGGAATTATAGTGACATAACAAATATTTTAGGGTCAATGTTACCCATAGTTTTATGTCTTCAGGAGACCAATCTTGGTCCACAACATGTACATATCCTGAAACATTATCAAACTTTTAGACGCGATCGCGAGCAGGCAAATCGACTCTCAGGAGGCGTCGCAATTGTCGTCCAAAGCGGCGTCCCTGCTCGAGAAATCAAGCTCAATACAAAACTTGAGGCGGTTGCAGTCAGCATCGTCAGCTATAAAACACTAACAATCTGTTCCGTATACATTCCTCCACATTTTACACTAACAGTCCATGATCTAGAAGAATTGATAGATGAACTTCCAGAGCCATATCTGGTAGTTGGGGATTTTAACGCTCACTCCCCTTTTTGGGGAAGCGAGCGCTGCGACTCTAGGGGGCAAACAATCGAAGATTTTATCCTCTCAAATAACATCTGTCTTTTAAATACAGGAAAAGCAACTTATTGTTGCCCAAGCTCGGCAAAAATGAGCTTTCTCGATTTAGCTTTCGCATCACCATCGCTTTTTACAGATTTTAAATGGGATGTTTTAAATGACCCCCTGGGAAGTGATCACCTACCTATTATCATCAGCCTCTCATCGTCTACTGCAGTCATCCCCACAAGACCACGGCGCTGGAAACTTCACCTCGCCGACTGGTCACTTTTTACAGCAAGTGCCACACTAGAAAAAGAATTTTGTGAAGATCTCAGCATAGACGAAATTAATGGAAAATTTACTACATGCATAATATCGGCCGCTACACTAGCCATACCACAAACAACAGGACTCGTACACAAAAAACATAAAGTATGGTGGACACAAGAATGCACATTGGCAAAAAAACAACAAAATAAAGCTTGGGGCTCTCTGCGTCGGTATCCCACAGCGGAGAACTTGATTGCCTTTAAGAGGGCCAAGGCCAGAGCGCGATTCGTTCGGAGAACTGCCGAGAAATCCTCGTGGCAGAAATATGTGTCCTCTATAAACAGCTCAGTAACCTCAAAAAAAATGTGGGAAAAAGTTCGAAGATTCAGTAGTGACCATACCCCTTTCACACTTCCTCTATTGACTACACCCGGGACACAAACATCATTAGAAGAACAGGCCAACATACTAGGTGAGCATTTTGCTGAAGTTTCCAGTTCGTCCAATTACACAAACACGTTCCAGAAGCACAAAGCAATAGCAGAAAAACAAAAACTTCCATTTGCAGCAGGTATGCACGAGGACTACAATCAACCCATCACACTCCAGGAATTGATTAGGGCATTATCTTCTGGTAAAAAGACAGCAACAGGCCCAGATAATGTGCATTACGCAATGCTTGCCCATCTCTCTGAGGCTGCCGTGCAGGCATTGTTGAAATTCTTTAACAAAATATGGACAACTGGAAATATACCTGAGGAGTGGAAGAAAGCAATAATAGTACCTTTTCTGAAACCCGGAAAACAACCAACAAGTCCTAACAATTACAGACCGATAGCCCTCACCAGCTGCATCGCTAAATCTTTCGAAAGCATAATAAACACTAGACTGACCTTCACACTTGCATCTCGCCGACTCTTAGATTTACATCAATGTGGATTTAAGAAAGCATGCTCGACCACTGATCACCTTGTCCGCCTAGAAAACACCATCCGAGAGGCGTTCATCCACAAACAGCACTGTATCGGTGTCTTCTTCGATTTGGAGAAGGCATATGATACCGCGTGGAAGTTCGGCATCCTCCATGACCTAGCAGACCTAGGGATCCGCGGCAGGATGCTGAACTGCTTGAACGATTTCCTGACTAACCGCACATTCAGAGTCCGTCTGGGAGCAACTCTATCAACGACATTCACCCAAGAGAACGGCGTACCCCAGGGATGCATTTTAAGTACGACACTCTTTATAGTAAAAATGAATTCTTTGGCCAAAGTAATACCTAAGTCCGTAATGTATTCAGTTTATGTAGACGACATACAGATAGCATACACTTCTTCCAACATACTGTCCTGCGAGAGACAAATACAAATCACACTCAATAAACTGGCTGCTTGGGCAGAGAAAAATGGATTCAAGTTCTCCCCTCAAAAAACAGTAGCTGTTTTATTCTCATTACGACGAGGCCTACAGGTCGATCCCAATCTGTGCTTGAATCAAACCACACTGCCAGTCAAACAGGAACATAAATTTTTAGGCGTCACTTTTGACAAGAAACTTACATTTCTGTCACACATTAACAACCTGAAAAAGAAAGCATCCCAAGCCCTCAATGTATTAAAGGTACTCTCGCGAAAACGGTGGGGGTCCGATAGAGCATGCCTATTGCAAATATATCGCTCTTTGGTGCGCTCCAAGCTAGACTACGGGTGTGTGGTATATGGTTCGGCAAGAGCATCCTACTTAAAACGACTGGACCCTGTTCATAATCTTGGTTTGCGCCTATCAACTGGAGCTTATAGAACATCCCCGGTAAAGAGTCTTTACGTTGAAGCTAATGAGCCCACACTAGAGGATAGAAGAGTCGCACTAACATGCACGTACATCCTAAAAACCCGTTCTCTCCCTAAACATCTCTGCTATCCCATTGTTACCAAGTGCCCATCCAAAAGATTATTTAACAATAAACCACAATCCATCCGGCCACTAATAATGCGCTTTGAAGATAAATGTGAAGAGTTAGGAGTACTGGATGCCCTGCCGAATATTGCACAAAAATATGAAAATTTACCACCATGGTACAACCTGCCTTCAGTGTGCGACTTCACACTGACACACTTACATAAAAAGGAAATGCCACATCAGCTCATACTACAAGAATTCTTTGAACTGCAAGAAAAATATGACACCTTCACTGAATTCTACACTGATGGGTCAAAAACAGAAAGTCATGTTGGATGTGCAGTAATTCAAGACAAAAATGAAAAAATGATACGACTGCCACAGTATGCATCGGTTTTTACTGCTGAGAGTTATGCAGTCTTTGTAGCCGTAGACCAAATAGTAAAAGAAAACATTAAAAATAGCGTCATTTACACCGATTCACTGAGTATGCTCAAAGCGCTGCACTGTAGAAACGCCGCTGAACCCATTATAGGAAACATCATACATAACATAATTAAAATAAAAAAACAAAATCATAACATTATATTCTGCTGGGTGCCCAGCCATGTTGGAATTGTAGGTAATGAGAGAGCAGATGCATGCGCAGCACAAGCTCGAATTGATCAAATAAAACAAGATAACATACCACACAGGGATTTTTTGAAATTAGTGCACAGTAAACTCAGAATTAAGTGGCAGGCTGCATGGGAAGAACAGGCAAACAACAAACTGCATTCTATAAAACCCGTTTTAGGAGAATGGAAATCATGTAGACATCAAGAACGTTTTACCGAAGTTATTTTATGTCGGCTACGCATTGGGCACACACACCTTACACACAACTTTTTACTGACAAAACAAGACAAACCTCTTTGCGAAATGTGCGGCGATGTACTCACTGTAAACCACATTTTAATTTCATGTAGAAAACTGGAACAACTAAGAAAAAAATATTTTACAACACTCTACAATGAATACATCCCATTACACCCCAAGTTGCTTTTAGGTGATCAAGCACTGGTTGATCTTTCAAGCATTTTTAAGTTTCTTAATGAAGCCAATGTTTTAAACAAACTCTAGGTATAAAAAGTGTAACATTTAACAAGAACCTAACCTTGTGTTTGGCGCATCATAGCCATAGTTGCTTTTGCGCCATTAAAATCAATATAACTAACTAACTAAAGTTATGAGAGAAAAAGTTTACACCTTTCTCTCGTCTACTCATCGACGACTTGTAAACTCGATATTCGTGAATCTCGCTAGTTTCGATCTAAAACGATGTATCCCGTTGTTTTGAGCTGGAATACAAGTTTTCGCGCAGTTCTGAGAGAAAAAGTTTACACCTTTCTCTCGTCTACTCTTCGACGACTTGTAAAATCGATGTTCGTGAATCTCGCTAGTTTCGATCTAAAACGATGTATCCCGTTGTTTTGAGCTGGAATACAAGTTTTCGCGCAGTTCTGAGAGAAAAAGTTTACACCTTTCTCTCGTCTACTCTTCGACGACTTGTAAAATCGAAGTGCGTAAATCTCCCTAGTTTCGATCTAAAACGATGTATCCCGTTGTTTTGAGCTGGAATACAAGTTTTCGCGCAGTTCTGAGAGAAAAAGTTTACACCTTTCTCTCGTCTACTCATCGACGACTTGTAAAATCGATGTTCGTGAATCTCGCTAGTTTCGATCTAAAACGATGTATCCGTTGTTTTGAGCTGGAATACAAGTTTTCGCGCAGTTCTGAGAGAAAAAGTTTACACCTTTCTCTCGTCTACTCTTCGACGACTTGTAAAATCGATGTTCGTGAATCTCGCTAGTTTCGATCTATAACGATGTATGCCGTTGTTTTGAGCCGGAATACAAGTTTTCGCGCAGTTCTGAGAGAAAAAGTTTACACCTTTCTCTCGTCTACTCATCGACGACTTGTAAAATCGATGTTCGTGAATCTCCCTAGTTTTGATCTAAAACGATGTATCCCGTTGTTTTGAGCTGGAATACAAGTTTTCGCGCAGTTCTGAGAGAAAAAGTTTACACCTTTCTCTCGTCTACTCATCGACGACTTGTAAAATCGATGTTCGTGAATCTCGCTAGTTTTGATCTAAAACGATGTATCCCGTTGTTTTGAGCTGGAATACAAGTTTTCGCGCAGTTCTGAGAGAAAAAGTTTACAGCTCTACCGTCTACTCTACGACGACTTGTAAAATCAAAGTGCGTAAATCTCGCTAGTTTCGATCTAAAACAATGTATCCCGTTGTTTTGAGCTGGAATACAAGTTCTCGCGCAGTTCTGAGAGAAAAAGTTTACACCTTTCTCTCGTCTAATCTTCGACGAGTTGTAAAATCTAAGTGCATGAATCTCGCTAGTTTCGTTCTAAAACGATGTATCCCGTTGTTTTGAGCCGGAGTACAAGTTTTCGCGCAATCTACTCTTCGACGACTTGTAAAATCAAAGTGCGTAAATCTCGCTAGTTTCGATCTAAAACGATGTATTCCGTTGTTTTGAGCCGGAATACATGTTTTCGCGCAGTTCTCAGAGAAAAAGTTTACACCTTTCTCTCGTCTACTCATCGACAACTTGTAAAACCGATGTTCGTTAATCTCGCTAGTTTCTATCTAAAACGATGTACTCCGTTGTTTTGAGCTGGAATACAACTTTTCGCGCAGTTATGAGAGAAAAAGTTTACACCTTTCTCTCGTCTACTCTTCGACGACTTGTAAAATTGATGTTCGGGAGTTTTGCTAGTTCCGATCTAAAACGATGTATCCCGATGTTTTGAGCCGGAATACGAGTTTTAGCGCCGTTCTGAGAGAAAAAGTTTACAGCTTTTTCTCGTCTAGCCTTGGACGACTTGTAAAATCGAAGTGCGTAAATCTCGCTAGTTTCGATCTAAAGCGATATATCCCGTTGTTTTGAGCCGGAATACAAGTTTTCGCGCAGTTCTGAGAGAAAAAGTTTACAGCTGTCTCTCGTCTACTCTTTGACGACTTGTATAATCGATGTTCGTGAATCTCGCTAGTTTCGATCTAAAACGATGTATACCGTTGTTTTGAGCCGGAATACAAGTTTTCGCGCAGTTCTGAGAGAAAAAGTTTACACCTTTCTCTCGTCTACTCTTCGACGACTTGTAAAATCGAAGTGCATGAATCTCGCTAGTTTCGTTCTAAAACGATGTATCCCGTTGTTTTGAGCCGGAATACAAGTTTTCGCGCAGTTCTGAGAGAAAAAGTTTACACCTTTCTCTCGTCTACTCATCGACGACTTGTAAAATCGAAGTGCGTGAATCTCGCTAGTTTCGATCTAAAACGATGTATACCGTGTTTTTGAGCTGGAATACAAGTTTTCGCGCAGTTCTGAGAGAAAAAGTTTACACCTTTCTCTCGTCTACTCATCGACGACTTGTAAAATCGATGTTCGTGAATCTCGCTAGTTTCGATCTAAAACGATGTATCCCGTTGTTTTGAGCTGGAATACAAGTTTTCGCGCAGTTCTGAGAGAAAAAGTTTACACCTTTCTCTCGTCTACTCTCGACGACTTGTAAAATCGATGTTCGTGAATCTCGCTAGTTTTGATCTAAAACGATGTATCTCGTTGTTTTGAGCTGGAATACAAGTTTTCGCGCAGTTCTGAGAGAAAAAGTTTACACCTTTCTCTCGTCTACTCATCGACGACTTGTAAAATCGATGTTCGTGAATCTCGCTAGTTTCGTTCTAACACGATGTATCCCGTTGTTTTGAGCTGGAATACAAGTTTTCGCGCAGTTCTGAGAGAAAAAGTTTACACCTCTCTACTCGTCTACTCTACGACGACTTGTAAAATCAAAGTGCGTAAATCTCGCTAGTTTCGATCTAAAACAATGTATCCCGTTGTTTTGAGCTGGAATACAAGTTTTCGCGCAGTTCTGAGAGGAAAAGTTTACACCTTTCTCTCGTCTACTCTTCGACGATTTGTAAAATCGATGTTCGTGAATCTTGCTAGTTTTGATCTATAACGATGTATGCCGTTGTTTTGAGCCGGAATACAAGTTTTCGCGCAGTTCTGAGAGAAAAAGTTTACACCTTTCTCTCGTCTACTCTTCGACGACTTGTAAAATCGATGTTCGATGAATCTCGCTAGTTTCGATCTAAAACGATGTATGCCGTTGTTTTGAGCCGGAATACAACTTTTCGCGCAGTTCTGAAAGAAAAAGTTTACACCTTTCTCTCGTCTACTCATCGACGACTTGTATAATCGATGTTCGTGAATCTCGCTAGTTTCGATCTAAAACGATGTATACCGTGTTTTGAGCTGGAATACAAGTTTTCGCGCAGTTCTGAGAGAAAAAGTTTACACCTTTCTCTCGTCTACTCATCGACAACTTGTAAAATCGATGTTCGTGAATCTCGCTAGTTTCGATCTAAAACGATGTATCCCCTTATTTTGAGCTGGAATACAAGATTTCGCGCAGTTCTGAGAGAAAAAGTTTACACCTTTCTCTCGTCTACTCTTCGACGACTTGTAAAATCGAAGTGCGTGAATCTCCCTAGTTTCGATCTAAAACGATGTATCCCGTTGTTTTGAGCTGGAATACAAGTTTTCGCGCAGTTCTGAGAGAAAGAGTTTACACCTTTCTCTCGTCTACTCATCGACGACTTGTAAAATCGATGTTCGTGATTCTCGCTAGTTTCGATCTAAAACGATGTATCCCGTTGTTTTGAGCTGGAATACAAGTTTTCGCGCAGTTCTGAGAGAAAAAGTTTACACCTTTCTCTCGTCTACTCTTCGACGACTTGTAAAATCGATGTTCGTGAATCTCGCTAGTTTCGATCTAAAACGATGTATGCCGTTGTTTTGAGCCGGAATACAAGTTTTCGCGCAGTTCTGAGAGAAAAAGTTTACACCTTTCTCTCGTCTACTCATCGACGACTTGTAAAATCGATGTTCGTGAATCTCCCTAGTTTTGATCTAAAACGATGTATCCCGTTGTTTTGAGCTGGAATACAAGTTTTCGCGCAGTTCTGAGAGAAAAAGTTTACACCTTTCTCTCGTCTACTCATCGACGACTTGTAAAATCGATGTTCGTGAATCTCCCTAGTTTCGATCTAAAACGATGTATCCCGTTGTTTTGAGCTGGAATACAAGTTTTCGCGCAGTTCTGAGAGAAAAAGTTTACAGCTTTCTACTCGTCTACTCTACGACGACTTGTAAAATCGAAGTGCGTGAATCTCGCTAGTTTCGATCTAAAACGATGTATCCCGTTGTTTTGAGCTGGAATACAAGTTCTCGCGCAGTTCTGAGAGAAAAAGTTTACACCTTTCTCTCGTCTACTCTTCGACGAGTTGTAAAATCGAAGTGCATGAATCTCGCTAGTTTCGTTCTAAAACGATGTATCCCGTTGTTTTGAGCCGGAGTACAAGTTTTCGCGCAATCTACTCTTCGACGACTTGTAAAATCAAAGTGCGTAAATCTCGCTAGTTTCGATCTAAAACGATGTATTCCGTTGTTTTGAGCCGGAATACATGTTTTCGCGCAGTTCTCAGAGAAAAAGTTTACACCTTTCTCTCGTCTACTCATCGACAACTTGTAAAACCGATGTTCGTGAATCTCGCTAGTTTCTATCTAAAACGATGTACTCCCGTTGTTTTGAGCTGGAATACAACTTTTCGCGCAGTTCTGAGAGAAAAAGTTTAGACCTTTCTCTCGTCTACTCTTCGACGACTTGTAAAATCGATGTTCGGGAGTTTTGCTAGTTCCGATCTAAAACGATGTATCCCGATGTTTTGAGCCGGAATACGAGTTTTAGCGCCGTTCTGAGAGAAAAAGTTTACAGCTTTTTCTCGTCTACCTTGGACGACTTGTAAAATCAAAGTGCGTAAATCTCGCTAGTTTTGATCTAAAGCGATGTATCCGTTGTTTTGAGCCGGAATACAAGTTTTCGCGCAGTTCTGAGAGAAAAAGTTTACAGCTGTCTCTCGTCTACTCTTCGACGACTTGTATAATCGATGTTCGTGAACCTCGCTAGTATCGATCTAAACCGATGTATTATCTGTTGTTTTGAGCCAGAATACAAGTTTTCGCGCAGTTCCGAGAGAAAAAGTTTACACCTTTCTCTCGTCTACTGTTCGACGACTTGTAAAATCGAAGTGCATGAATCTCGCTAGTTTCGTTCTAAAACGATGTATCCGGTTGTTTTGAGCCGGAGTACAAGTTTTCGCGCAGTCTACTCTTCGACGACTTGTAAAATCAAAGTGCGTAAATCTCGCTAGTTTCGATCTAAAACGATGTATACCGTGTTTTTGAGCTGGAATACAAGTTTTCGCGCCGTTCTGAGAGAAAAAGTTTACACCTTTCTCTCGTCTACTCTTCGATGACTTGTAAATCAATGTTCGTGAATTTTGCTAGTCTCGATCTAAAACGATGTATCCCGATGTTTTGAGCCGGAATACAAGTTTTCGCACAGTTCTGAGAGAAAAAGTTTACAGCTCTCTATCGTCTACTCTACGACGACTTGTAAAATCGATGTTCGTGAATCTCGCTAGTTTTGATCTAAAACGATGTATCTCGTTGTTTTGAGCTGGAATACAAGTTTTCGCGCAGTTATGAGAGAAAAAGTTTATACCTTTCTCTCGTTTACTCATCGACGACTTGTAAAATCGATGTTCGTGAATCTCCCTAGTTTTGTTCTAACACGATGTATCCCGTTGTTTTGAGCTGGAATACAAGTTCTCGCGCAGTTCTGAGAGAAAAAGTTTACAGCTCTCTACCGTCTACTCTACGACGACTTGTAAAATCAAAGTGCGTAAATCTCGCTAGTTTCGATCTAAAACAATGTATCCCGTTGTTTTGAGCTGGAATACAAGTTTTCGCGCAGTTCAGAGAGGAAAAGTTTACACCTTTCTCTCGTCTACTCTTCGACGATTTGTAAAATCGATGTTCGTGAATCTTGCTAGTTTTGATCTATAACGATGTATGCCGTTGTTTTGAGCCGGAATACAAGTTTTCGCGCAGTTCTGAGAGAAAAAGTTTACACCTTTCTCTCGTCTACTCTTCGACAATTTGTAAAATCGATGTTCGAGAATCTTGCTAGTTTCGATCTATAACGATGTATGCCGTTGTTTTGAACCGGAATATAACTTTTCGCGCAGTTCTGAAAGAAAAAGTTTACACCTTTCTCTCGTCTACTCATCGACGACTTGTATAATCGATGTTCGTGAATCTCGCTAGTTTTGATCTAAAACGATGCATACCGTGTTTTTGAGCTGAAATACAAGTTTTCGCGCAGTTCTGAGAGAAAAAGTTTACACCTTTCTCTCGTCTACTCATCGACAACTTGTAAAATCGATCTTCGTGAATCTCGCTAGTTTTGATCTAAAACGATGTATCTCGTTGTTTTGAGCTGGAATACAAGTTTTCGCGCAGTTCTGAGAGAAAAAGTTTACAGCTCTACCGTCTACTCTACGACGACTTGTAAAATCAAAGTGCGTAAATCTCGCTAGTTTCGATCTAAAACAATGTATCCCGTTGTTTTGAGCTGGAATACAAGTTCTCGCGCAGTTCTGAGAGAAAAAGTTTACACCTTTCTCTCGTCTAATCTTCGACGAGTTGTAAAATCTAAGTGCATGAATCTCGCTAGTTTCGTTCTAAAACGATGTATCCCGTTGTTTTGAGCCGGAGTACAAGTTTTCGCGCAATCTACTCTTCGACGACTTGTAAAATCAAAGTGCGTAAATCTCGCTAGTTTTGATCTAAAACGATGTATTCCGTTGTTTTGAGCCGGAATACATGTTTTCGCGCAGTTCTCAGAGAAAAAGTTTACACCTTTCTCTCGTCTACTCATCGACAACTTGTAAAACCGATGTTCGTTAATCTCGCTAGTTTCTATCTAAAACGATGTACTCCGTTGTTTTGAGCTGGAATACAACTTTTCGCGCAGTTATGAGAGAAAAAGTTTAGACCTTTCTCTCGTCTACTCTTCTACGACTTGTAAAATTGATGTTCGGGAGTTTTGCTAGTTCCGATCTAAAACGATGTATCCCGATGTTTTGAGCCGGAATACGAGTTTTAGCGCCGTTCTGAGAGAAAAAGTTTACAGCTTTTTCTCGTCTAGCCTTGGACGACTTGTAAAATCAAAGTGCGTAAATCTCGCTAGTTTTGATCTAAAGCGATATATCCTGTTGTTTTGAGCCGGAATACAGGTTTTCGCGCAGTTCTGAGAGAAAAAGTTTACAGCTGTCTCTCGTCTACTTTTTGACGACTTGTATAATCGATGTTCGTGAACCTCGCTAGTATCGATCTAAACCGATGTATTATCCGTTGTTTTGAGCCAGAATACAAGCTTTCGCGCAGTTCCGAGAGAAAAAGTTTACACCTTTCTCTCGTCTACTGTTCGACGACTTGTAAAATCGAAGTGCATGAATCTCGCTAGTTTCGTTCTAAAACGATGTATCCGGTTGTTTTGAGCCGGAGTACAAGTTTTCGCGCAGTCTACTCTTCGACGACTTGTAAAATCAAAGTGCGTAAATCTCGCTAGTTTCGATCTAAAACGATGTATACCGTGTTTTTGAGCTGGAATACAAGTTTTCGCGCCGTTCTGAGAGAAAAAGTTTACACCTTTCTCTCGTCTACTCTTCGATGACTTGTAAATCAATGTTCGTGAATTTTGCTAGTCTCGATCTAAAACGATGTATCCCGATGTTTTGAGCTGGAATACAAGTTTTCGCACAGTTCTGAGAGAAAAAGTTTACAGCTCTCTATCGTCTACTCTACGACGACTTGTAAAATCGATGTTCGTGAATCTCGCTAGTTTTGATCTAAAACGATGTATCTCGTTGTTTTGAGCTGGAATACAAGTTTTCGCGCAGTTATGAGAGAAAAAGTTTATACCTTTCTCTCGTTTACTCATCGACGACTTGTAAAATCGATGTTCGTGAATCTCCCTAGTTTTGTTCTAACACGATGTATCCCGTTGTTTTGAGCTGGAATACAAGTTCTCGCGCAGTTCTGAGAGAAAAAGTTTACAGCTCTCTACCGTCTACTCTACGACGACTTGTAAAATCAAAGTGCGTAAATCTCGCTAGTTTCGATCTAAAACAATGTATCCCGTTGTTTTGAGCTGGAATACAAGTTTTCGCGCAGTTCAGAGAGGAAAAGTTTACACCTTTCTCTCGTCTACTCTTCGACGATTTGTAAAATCGATGTTCGTGAATCTTGCTAGTTTTGATCTATAACGATGTATGCCGTTGTTTTGAGCCGGAATACAAGTTTTCGCGCAGTTCTGAGAGAAAAAGTTTACACCTTTCTCTCGTCTACTCTTCGACAATTTGTAAAATCGATGTTCGAGAATCTTGCTAGTTTCGATCTATAACGATGTATGCCGTTGTTTTGAACCGGAATATAACTTTTCGCGCAGTTCTGAAAGAAAAAGTTTACACCTTTCTCTCGTCTACTCATCGACGACTTGTATAATCGATGTTCGTGAATCTCGCTAGTTTCGATCTAAAACGATGCATACCGTGTTTTTGAGCTGAAATACAAGTTTTCGCGCAGTTCTGAGAGAAAACATTTACACCTCTCTCTCGTCTACTCATCGACAAATTGTAAAATCGATATTCGTGAATCTCGCTACTTTCGATCTAAAACTATGTATCCCCTTATTTTGAGCTGGAATACGAGATTTAGCGCAGTTCTGAGAGAAAAAGTTTACAGCTTTTTCTCGTCTACTCTTCGACGACTTGTAAAATCGAAGTGCGTAAATCTCCCTAGTTTCGATCTAAAACGATGTATCCCGTTGTTTTGAGCTGGAATACAAGTTTTCGCGCAGTTCTGAGAGAAAGAGTTTACACCTTTCTCTCGTCTACTCATCGACAACTTGTAAAATCGATGTTCGTGATTCTCGCTAGTTTCGATCTAAAACGATGTATCCTGTTGTTTTGAGCTGGAATACAAGTTTTCGCGCAGTTATGAGAGAAAAAGTTTACACCTTTCTCTCGTCTACTCTTCGACGATTTGTAAAATCGATGTTCGTGAATCTTGCTAGTTTCGATCTATAACGATGTATGCCGTTGTTTTGAGCCGGAATACAAGTTTTCGCTCAGTTCTTAGAGAAAAAGTTTACACCTTTCTCTCGTCTACTCATCGACGACTTGTAAAATCGATGTTCGTTAATCTCCCTAATTTTGATCTAAAACGATGTATCCCGTTGTTTTGAGCTGGAATACAAGTTTTCGCGCAGTTGTGAGAGAAAAAGTTGATACCTTTCTCTCGTCTACTCATCGACGACTTGTAAAATCGATGTTCGTTAATCTCCCTAGTTTTGATCTAAAACGATGTATCCCGTTGTTTTGAGCTGGAATACAAGTTTTCGCGCAGTTCTGAGAGAAAAAGTTTACAGCTCTACCGTCTACTCTACGACGACTTGTAAAATCAAAGTGCGTAAATCTCGCTAGTTTCGATCTAAAACAATGTATCCCGTTGTTTTGAGCTGGAATACAAGTTCTCGCGCAGTTCTGAGAGAAAAAGTTTACACCTTTCTCTCGTCTAATCTTCGACGAGTTGTAAAATCTAAGTGCATGAATCTCGCTAGTTTCGTTCTAAAACGATGTATCCCGTTGTTTTGAGCCGGAGTACAAGTTTTCGCGCAATCTACTCTTCGACGACTTGTAAAATCAAAGTGCGTAAATCTCGCTAGTTTCGATCTAAAACGATGTATTCCGTTGTTTTGAGCCGGAATACATGTTTTCGCGCAGTTCTCAGAGAAAAAGTTTACACCTTTCTCTCGTCTACTCATTGACAACTTGTAAAACCGATGTTCGTTAATCTCGCTAGTTTCTATCTAAAACAATGTACTCCGTTGTTTTGAGCTGGAATACAACTTTTCGCGCAGTTATGAGAGAAAAAGTTTAGACCTTTCTCTCGTCTACTCTTCTACGACTTGTAAAATTGATGTTCGGGAGTTTTGCTAGTTCCGATCTAAAACGATGTATCCCGATGTTTTGAGCCGGAATACGAGTTTTAGCGCCGTTCTGAGAGAAAAAGTTTACAGCTTTTTCTCGTCTAGCCTTGGACGACTTGTAAAATCAAAGTGCGTAAATCTCGCTAGTTTTGATCTAAAGCGATATATCCTGTTGTTTTGAGCCGGAATACAGGTTTTCGCGCAGTTCTGAGAGAAAAAGTTTACAGCTGTCTCTCGTCTACTTTTTGACGACTTGTATAATCGATGTTCGTGAACCTCGCTAGTATCGATCTAAACCGATGTATTATCCGTTGTTTTGAGCCAGAATACAAGTTTTCGCGCAGTTCCGAGAGAAAAAGTTTACACCTTTCTCTCGTCTACTGTTCGACGACTTGTAAAATCGAAGTGCATGAATCTCGCTAGTTTCGTTCTAAAACGATGTATCCGGTTGTTTTGAGCCGGAGTACAAGTTTTCGCGCAGTCTACTCTTCGACGACTTGTAAAATCAAAGTGCGTAAATCTCGCTAGTTTCGATCTAAAACGATGTATACCGTGTTTTTGAGCTGGAATACAAGTTTTCGCGCCGTTCTGAGAGAAAAAGTTTACACCTTTCTCTCGTCTACTCTTCGATGACTTGTAAATCAATGTTCGTGAATTTTGCTAGTCTCGATCTAAAACGATGTATCCCGATGTTTTGAGCCGGAATACAAGTTTTCGCACAGTTCTGAGAGAAAAAGTTTACAGCTCTCTATCGTCTACTCTACGACGACTTGTAAAATCGATGTTCGTGAATCTCGCTAGTTTTGATCTAAAACGATGTATCTCGTTGTTTTGAGCTGGAATACAAGTTTTCGCGCAGTTATGAGAGAAAAAGTTTATACCTTTCTCTCGTTTACTCATCGACGACTTGTAAAATCGATGTTCGTGAATCTCCCTAGTTTTGTTCTAACACGATGTATCCCGTTGTTTTGAGCTGGAATACAAGTTCTCGCGCAGTTCTGAGAGAAAAAGTTTACAGCTCTCTACCGTCTACTCTACGACGACTTGTAAAATCAAAGTGCGTAAATCTCGCTAGTTTCGATCTAAAACAATGTATCCCGTTGTTTTGAGCTGGAATACAAGTTTTCGCGCAGTTCAGAGAGGAAAAGTTTACACCTTTCTCTCGTCTACTCTTCGACGATTTGTAAAATCGATGTTCGTGAATCTTGCTAGTTTTGATCTATAACGATGTATGCCGTTGTTTTGAGCCGGAATACAAGTTTTCGCGCAGTTCTGAGAGAAAAAGTTTACACCTTTCTCTCGTCTACTCTTCGACAATTTGTAAAATCGATGTTCGAGAATCTTGCTAGTTTCGATCTATAACGATGTATGCCGTTGTTTTGAACCGGAATATAACTTTTCGCGCAGTTCTGAAAGAAAAAGTTTACACCTTTCTCTCGTCTACTCATCGACGACTTGTATAATCGATGTTCGTGAATCTCGCTAGTTTCGATCTAAAACGATGCATACCGTGTTTTTGAGCTGAAATACAAGTTTTCGCGCAGTTCTGAGAGAAAAAGTTTACACCTTTCTCTCGTCTACTCATCGACAACTTGTAAAATCGATCTTCGTGAATCTCGCTAGTTTTGATCTAAAACGATGTATCTCGTTGTTTTGAGCTGGAATACAAGTTTTCGCGCAGTTCTGAGAGAAAAAGTTTACAGCTCTACCGTCTACTCTACGACGACTTGTAAAATCAAAGTGCGTAAATCTCGCTAGTTTCGATCTAAAACAATGTATCCCGTTGTTTTGAGCTGGAATACAAGTTCTCGCGCAGTTCTGAGAGAAAAAGTTTACACCTTTCTCTCGTCTAATCTTCGACGAGTTGTAAAATCTAAGTGCATGAATCTCGCTAGTTTCGTTCTAAAACGATGTATCCCGTTGTTTTGAGCCGGAGTACAAGTTTTCGCGCAATCTACTCTTCGACGACTTGTAAAATCAAAGTGCGTAAATCTCGCTAGTTTTGATCTAAAACGATGTATTCCGTTGTTTTGAGCCGGAATACATGTTTTCGCGCAGTTCTCAGAGAAAAAGTTTACACCTTTCTCTCGTCTACTCATCGACAACTTGTAAAACCGATGTTCGTTAATCTCGCTAGTTTCTATCTAAAACGATGTACTCCGTTGTTTTGAGCTGGAATACAACTTTTCGCGCAGTTATGAGAGAAAAAGTTTAGACCTTTCTCTCGTCTACTCTTCTACGACTTGTAAAATTGATGTTCGGGAGTTTTGCTAGTTCCGATCTAAAACGATGTATCCCGATGTTTTGAGCCGGAATACGAGTTTTAGCGCCGTTCTGAGAGAAAAAGTTTACAGCTTTTTCTCGTCTAGCCTTGGACGACTTGTAAAATCAAAGTGCGTAAATCTCGCTAGTTTTGATCTAAAGCGATATATCCTGTTGTTTTGAGCCGGAATACAGGTTTTCGCGCAGTTCTGAGAGAAAAAGTTTACAGCTGTCTCTCGTCTACTTTTTGACGACTTGTATAATCGATGTTCGTGAACCTCGCTAGTATCGATCTAAACCGATGTATTATCCGTTGTTTTGAGCCAGAATACAAGCTTTCGCGCAGTTCCGAGAGAAAAAGTTTACACCTTTCTCTCGTCTACTGTTCGACGACTTGTAAAATCGAAGTGCATGAATCTCGCTAGTTTCGTTCTAAAACGATGTATCCGGTTGTTTTGAGCCGGAGTACAAGTTTTCGCGCAGTCTACTCTTCGACGACTTGTAAAATCAAAGTGCGTAAATCTCGCTAGTTTCGATCTAAAACGATGTATACCGTGTTTTTGAGCTGGAATACAAGTTTTCGCGCCGTTCTGAGAGAAAAAGTTTACACCTTTCTCTCGTCTACTCTTCGATGACTTGTAAATCAATGTTCGTGAATTTTGCTAGTCTCGATCTAAAACGATGTATCCCGATGTTTTGAGCTGGAATACAAGTTTTCGCACAGTTCTGAGAGAAAAAGTTTACAGCTCTCTATCGTCTACTCTACGACGACTTGTAAAATCGATGTTCGTGAATCTCGCTAGTTTTGATCTAAAACGATGTATCTCGTTGTTTTGAGCTGGAATACAAGTTTTCGCGCAGTTATGAGAGAAAAAGTTTATACCTTTCTCTCGTTTACTCATCGACGACTTGTAAAATCGATGTTCGTGAATCTCCCTAGTTTTGTTCTAACACGATGTATCCCGTTGTTTTGAGCTGGAATACAAGTTCTCGCGCAGTTCTGAGAGAAAAAGTTTACAGCTCTCTACCGTCTACTCTACGACGACTTGTAAAATCAAAGTGCGTAAATCTCGCTAGTTTCGATCTAAAACAATGTATCCCGTTGTTTTGAGCTGGAATACAAGTTTTCGCGCAGTTCAGAGAGGAAAAGTTTACACCTTTCTCTCGTCTACTCTTCGACGATTTGTAAAATCGATGTTCGTGAATCTTGCTAGTTTTGATCTATAACGATGTATGCCGTTGTTTTGAGCCGGAATACAAGTTTTCGCGCAGTTCTGAGAGAAAAAGTTTACACCTTTCTCTCGTCTACTCTTCGACAATTTGTAAAATCGATGTTCGAGAATCTTGCTAGTTTCGATCTATAACGATGTATGCCGTTGTTTTGAACCGGAATATAACTTTTCGCGCAGTTCTGAAAGAAAAAGTTTACACCTTTCTCTCGTCTACTCATCGACGACTTGTATAATCGATGTTCGTGAATCTCGCTAGTTTCGATCTAAAACGATGCATACCGTGTTTTTGAGCTGAAATACAAGTTTTCGCGCAGTTCTGAGAGAAAAAGTTTACACCTTTCTCTCGTCTACTCATCGACAACTTGTAAAATCGATCTTCGTGAATCTCGCTAGTTTTGATCTAAAACGATGTATCTCGTTGTTTTGAGCTGGAATACAAGTTTTCGCGCAGTTCTGAGAGAAAAAGTTTACAGCTCTACCGTCTACTCTACGACGACTTGTAAAATCAAAGTGCGTAAATCTCGCTAGTTTCGATCTAAAACAATGTATCCCGTTGTTTTGAGCTGGAATACAAGTTCTCGCGCAGTTCTGAGAGAAAAAGTTTACACCTTTCTCTCGTCTAATCTTCGACGAGTTGTAAAATCTAAGTGCATGAATCTCGCTAGTTTCGTTCTAAAACGATGTATCCCGTTGTTTTGAGCCGGAGTACAAGTTTTCGCGCAATCTACTCTTCGACGACTTGTAAAATCAAAGTGCGTAAATCTCGCTAGTTTTGATCTAAAACGATGTATTCCGTTGTTTTGAGCCGGAATACATGTTTTCGCGCAGTTCTCAGAGAAAAAGTTTACACCTTTCTCTCGTCTACTCATCGACAACTTGTAAAACCGATGTTCGTTAATCTCGCTAGTTTCTATCTAAAACGATGTACTCCGTTGTTTTGAGCTGGAATACAACTTTTCGCGCAGTTATGAGAGAAAAAGTTTAGACCTTTCTCTCGTCTACTCTTCTACGACTTGTAAAATTGATGTTCGGGAGTTTTGCTAGTTCCGATCTAAAACGATGTATCCCGATGTTTTGAGCCGGAATACGAGTTTTAGCGCCGTTCTGAGAGAAAAAGTTTACAGCTTTTTCTCGTCTAGCCTTGGACGACTTGTAAAATCAAAGTGCGTAAATCTCGCTAGTTTTGATCTAAAGCGATATATCCTGTTGTTTTGAGCCGGAATACAGGTTTTCGCGCAGTTCTGAGAGAAAAAGTTTACAGCTGTCTCTCGTCTACTTTTTGACGACTTGTATAATCGATGTTCGTGAACCTCGCTAGTATCGATCTAAACCGATGTATTATCCGTTGTTTTGAGCCAGAATACAAGCTTTCGCGCAGTTCCGAGAGAAAAAGTTTACACCTTTCTCTCGTCTACTGTTCGACGACTTGTAAAATCGAAGTGCATGAATCTCGCTAGTTTCGTTCTAAAACGATGTATCCGGTTGTTTTGAGCCGGAGTACAAGTTTTCGCGCAGTCTACTCTTCGACGACTTGTAAAATCAAAGTGCGTAAATCTCGCTAGTTTCGATCTAAAACGATGTATACCGTGTTTTTGAGCTGGAATACAAGTTTTCGCGCCGTTCTGAGAGAAAAAGTTTACACCTTTCTCTCGTCTACTCTTCGATGACTTGTAAATCAATGTTCGTGAATTTTGCTAGTCTCGATCTAAAACGATGTATCCCGATGTTTTGAGCCGGAATACAAGTTTTCGCACAGTTCTGAGAGAAAAAGTTTACAGCTCTCTATCGTCTACTCTACGACGACTTGTAAAATCGATGTTCGTGAATCTCGCTAGTTTTGATCTAAAACGATGTATCTCGTTGTTTTGAGCTGGAATACAAGTTTTCGCGCAGTTATGAGAGAAAAAGTTTATACCTTTCTCTCGTTTACTCATCGACGACTTGTAAAATCGATGTTCGTGAATCTCCCTAGTTTTGTTCTAACACGATGTATCCCGTTGTTTTGAGCTGGAATACAAGTTCTCGCGCAGTTCTGAGAGAAAAAGTTTACAGCTCTCTACCGTCTACTCTACGACGACTTGTAAAATCAAAGTGCGTAAATCTCGCTAGTTTCGATCTAAAACAATGTATCCCGTTGTTTTGAGCTGGAATACAAGTTTTCGCGCAGTTCAGAGAGGAAAAGTTTACACCTTTCTCTCGTCTACTCTTCGACGATTTGTAAAATCGATGTTCGTGAATCTTGCTAGTTTTGATCTATAACGATGTATGCCGTTGTTTTGAGCCGGAATACAAGTTTTCGCGCAGTTCTGAGAGAAAAAGTTTACACCTTTCTCTCGTCTACTCTTCGACAATTTGTAAAATCGATGTTCGAGAATCTTGCTAGTTTCGATCTATAACGATGTATGCCGTTGTTTTGAACCGGAATATAACTTTTCGCGCAGTTCTGAAAGAAAAAGTTTACACCTTTCTCTCGTCTACTCATCGACGACTTGTATAATCGATGTTCGTGAATCTCGCTAGTTTCGATCTAAAACGATGCATACCGTGTTTTTGAGCTGAAATACAAGTTTTCGCGCAGTTCTGAGAGAAAAAGTTTACACCTTTCTCTCGTCTACTCATCGACAACTTGTAAAATCGATCTTCGTGAATCTCGCTAGTTTTGATCTAAAACGATGTATCTCGTTGTTTTGAGCTGGAATACAAGTTTTCGCGCAGTTCTGAGAGAAAAAGTTTACAGCTCTACCGTCTACTCTACGACGACTTGTAAAATCAAAGTGCGTAAATCTCGCTAGTTTCGATCTAAAACAATGTATCCCGTTGTTTTGAGCTGGAATACAAGTTCTCGCGCAGTTCTGAGAGAAAAAGTTTACACCTTTCTCTCGTCTAATCTTCGACGAGTTGTAAAATCTAAGTGCATGAATCTCGCTAGTTTCGTTCTAAAACGATGTATCCCGTTGTTTTGAGCCGGAGTACAAGTTTTCGCGCAATCTACTCTTCGACGACTTGTAAAATCAAAGTGCGTAAATCTCGCTAGTTTTGATCTAAAACGATGTATTCCGTTGTTTTGAGCCGGAATACATGTTTTCGCGCAGTTCTCAGAGAAAAAGTTTACACCTTTCTCTCGTCTACTCATCGACAACTTGTAAAACCGATGTTCGTTAATCTCGCTAGTTTCTATCTAAAACGATGTACTCCGTTGTTTTGAGCTGGAATACAACTTTTCGCGCAGTTATGAGAGAAAAAGTTTAGACCTTTCTCTCGTCTACTCTTCTACGACTTGTAAAATTGATGTTCGGGATTTTTGCTAGTTCCGATCTAAAACGATGTATCCCGATGTTTTGAGCCGGAATACGAGTTTTAGCGCCGTTCTGAGAGAAAAAGTTTACAGCTTTTTCTCGTCTAGCCTTGGACGACTTGTAAAATCAAAGTGCGTAAATCTCGCTAGTTTTGATCTAAAGCGATATATCCTGTTGTTTTGAGCCGGAATACAGGTTTTCGCGCAGTTCTGAGAGAAAAAGTTTACAGCTGTCTCTCGTCTACTTTTTGACGACTTGTATAATCGATGTTCGTGAACCTCGCTAGTATCGATCTAAACCGATGTATTATCCGTTGTTTTGAGCCAGAATACAAGCTTTCGCGCAGTTCCGAGAGAAAAAGTTTACACCTTTCTCTCGTCTACTGTTCGACGACTTGTAAAATCGAAGTGCATGAATCTCGCTAGTTTCGTTCTAAAACGATGTATCCGGTTGTTTTGAGCCGGAGTACAAGTTTTCGCGCAGTCTACTCTTCGACGACTTGTAAAATCTAAGTGCGTAAATCTCGCTAGTTTCGATCTAAAACGATGTATACCGTGTTTTTGAGCTGGAATACAAGTTTTCGCGCCGTTCTGAGAGAAAAAGTTTACACCTTTCTCTCGTCTACTCTTCGATGACTTGTAAATCAATGTTCGTGAATTTTGCTAGTTTCGATCTAAAACGATGTATCTCGTTGTTTTGAGCTGGAATACAAGTTTTCGCGCAGTTATGAGAGAAAAAGTTTATACCTTTCTCTCGTCTACTCATCGACGACTTGTAAAATCGATGTTCGTGAATCTCCCTAGTTTTGTTCTAACACGATGTATCCCGTTGTTTTGAGCTGGAATACAAGTTCTCGCGCAGTTCTGAGAGAAAAAGTTTACAGCTCTCTACCGTCTACTCTACGACGACTTGTAAAATCAAAGTGCGTAAATCTCGCTAGTTTCGATCTAAAACAATGTATCCCGTTGTTTTGAGCTGGAATACAAGTTTTCGCGCAGTTCAGAGAGGAAAAGTTTACACCTTTTTCTCGTCTACTCTTCGACGATTTGTAAAATCGATGTTCGTGAATCTTGCTAGTTTTGATCTATAACGATGTATGCCGTTGTTTTGAGCCGGAATACAAGTTTTCGCACAGTTCTGAGAGAAAAAGTTTACAGCTCTCTATCGTCTACTCTACGACGACTTGTAAAATCGATGTTCGTGAATCTCGCTAGTTTTGATCTAAAACGATGTATCTCGTTGTTTTGAGCTGGAATACAAGTTTTCGCGCAGTTATGAGAGAAAAAGTTTATACCTTTCTCTCGTTTACTCATCGACGAATTGTAAAATCGATGTTCGTGAATCTCCCTAGTTTTGTTCTAACACGATGTATCCCGTTGTTTTGAGCTGGAATACAAGTTCTCGCGCAGTTCTGAGAGAAAAAGTTTACAGCTCTCTACCGTCTACTCTACGACGACTTGTAAAATCAAAGTGCGTAAATCTCGCTAGTTTCGATCTAAAACAATGTATCCCGTTGTTTTGAGCTGGAATACAAGTTTTCGCGCAGTTCAGAGAGGAAAAGTTTACACCTTTCTCTCGTCTACTCTTCGACGATTTGTAAAATCGATGTTCGTGAATCTTGCTAGTTTTGATCTATAACGATGTATGCCGTTGTTTTGAGCCGGAATACAAGTTTTCGCGCAGTTCTGAGAGAAAAAGTTTACACCTTTCTCTCGTCTACTCTTCGACAATTTGTAAAATCGATGTTCGAGAATCTTGCTAGTTTCGATCTATAACGATGTATGCCGTTGTTTTGAACCGGAATATAACTTTTCGCGCAGTTCTGAAAGAAAAAGTTTACACCTTTCTCTCGTCTACTCATCGACGACTTGTATAATCGATGTTCGTGAATCTCGCTAGTTTCGATCTAAAACGATGCATACCGTGTTTTTGAGCTGAAATACAAGTTTTCGCGCAGTTCTGAGAGAAAAAGTTTACACCTTTCTCTCGTCTACTCATCGACAACTTGTAAAATCGATCTTCGTGAATCTCGCTAGTTTTGATCTAAAACGATGTATCTCGTTGTTTTGAGCTGGAATACAAGTTTTCGCGCAGTTATGAGAGAAAAAGTTTATACCTTTCTCTCGTCTACTCATCGACGACTTGTAAAATCGATGTTCGTGAATCTCCCTAGTTTTGATCTAACACGATGTATCCCGTTGTTTTGAGCTGGAATACAAGTTCTCGCGCAGTTCTGAGAGAAAAAGTTTACACCTTTCTCTCGTCTACTCTTCGACGAGTTGTAAAATCGAGGTGCATGAATCTCGCTAGTTTCGTTTTAAAACGATGTATCCCGTTGTTTTGAGCCGGAGTACGAGTTTTCGCGCAATCTACTCTTCGACGACTTGTAAAATCAAAGTGCGTAAATCTCGCTAGTTTCGATCTAAAACGATGTATTCCGTTGTTTTGAGCCGGAATACATGTTTTCGCGCAGTTCTCAGAGAAAAAGTTTACACCTTTCTCTCGTCTACTCTTCGACGATTTGTAAAATCGATGTTCGTGAATCTCGCTAGTTTCGATCTATAACGATGTATGCCGTTGTTTTGAGCCGGAATACAAGTTTTCGCGCAGTTCTGAGAGAAAAAGTTTACAGCTCTCTATCGTCTACTCTACGACGACTTGTAAAATCAAATTGCGTAAATCTCGCTAGTTTCGATCTAAAACGATGTATACCGTGTTTTTGAGGTGGAATACAAGTTTTCGCGCAGTTCTGAGAGAAAAAGTTTACACCTTTCTCTCGTCTACTCTTCAACGATTTGTAAAATCGATGTTCATGAATCTTGCTACTTTCGATCTAAAACGATGTATGCCGTTGTTTTGAGCCGGAATGCAAGTTTTCTCGCAGTTCTGAGAGAAAAAGTTTACAGCTCTCTCTCGTCTACTCTTCAACGACATTTAAAATCGAAGTGCGTAAATCTCGCTAGTTTCGATCTAAAACGATGTATCCCGTTGTTTTGAGCTGGAATATAAGTTTTCGCGCAGTTCTGAGAGAAAAAGTTTACACCTTTCTCTCGTCTACTCATCGACAACTTGTAAAATCGATGTTCGAGAATCTTGCTAGTTTCGATCTATAACGATGTATGCCGTTCGTTGTTTTGAACCGGAATATAACTTTTCGCGCAGTTCTGAAAGAAAAAGTTTACACCTTTCTCTCGTCTACTCATCGACGACTTGTATAATCGATGTTCGTAAATCTCGCTAGTTTCAATTTAAAACGATGTTTCCCGTTGTTTTGAGCCGGAATCTAAGTTTTCGCGCAGTTATGAGAGAAAAAGTTTACACCTTTCTCTCGTCTACTCTCGAAGACTTGTAAAATCGATGTTCGTGAGTTTTGCTAGTTTCGATCTAAAACGATGTATCCTGTTGTTTTGAGCCGGAATACAAGTTTTCGCGCAGTTCTGATAGAAAAAGTTTACAGCTCTCTATCGTCTACTCTACGACGACTTGTAAAATCAAATTGCGTAAACCTCGCTAGTTTCGATCTAAAACGTTGTATCCCGTTGTTTTGAGCCGAAACACAAGTTTTCGCGCAGTTCTCAAAGAAAAAGTTTACACCTTTCTCTCGTCTACTCATCGACGACTTGTAAAATCGATGTTCGTGAATCTCGCTAGTTTCGATCTAAAACGATGTATACCGTGTTTTTGAGCTGGAATACAAGTTTTCGCGCAGTTCTGAGAGAAAAAGTTTACACCTTTCTCTCGTCTACTCTTCAACGATTTGTAAAATCGATGTTCATGAATCTTGCTAGTTTCGATCTAAAACGATGTATGCCGTTGTTTTGAGCCGGAATGCAAGTTTTCTCGCAGTTCTGAGAGAAAAAGTTTACAGCTCTCTCTCGTCTACTCTTCGTCGACATGTAAAATCGAAGTGCGTAAATCTCGCTAGTTTCGATCTAAAACGATTTATCCAGTTGTTTTGAGCTGGAATATATGTTTTCGCGCAGTTCTGAGAGAAAAAGTTTACACCTTTCTCTCGTCTACTCATCGACAACTTGTAAAATCGATGTTCGTGAATCTCGCTAGTTTCGATCTAAAACGATGTATCCCGTTGTTTTGAGCCAGAGTACAAGTTTTCGCGCAGTCTACTCTTCGACGACTTGTAAAATCAAATTGCGTAAATCTCGCTAGTTTCGATCTAAAACGATGTATCCCGTTGTTTTGAGCCGGAATACAAGTTTTCGCGCAGTTCTGAGAGAAAAAGTTTACACCTTTCTCTCGTCTACTCTTCGACAATTTGTAAAATCGATGTTCGAGAATCTTGCTAGTTTCGATCTATAACGATGTATACCGTGTTTTTGAGCTGTAATACAAGTTTTCGCGCAGTTCTGAGAGAAAAAGTTTACGGCCTTTCTCTCGTCTACTCTTCAACGATTTGTAAAATCGAAGTGCGTAAATCTCGCTAGTTTCGATCTAAAACGATGTATCCCGCTGTTTTGAGCTGGAATATAAGTTTTCGCGCAGTTCTGAGAGAAAAAGTTTACACCTTTCTCTCGTCTACTCATCGACAACTTGTAAAATCGATGTTCGTGAATCTCGCTAGTTTCGATCTAAAACGATGTATCCCGTTGTTTTAAGCCAGAGTACAAGTTTTCGCGCAGTCTACTCTTCGACGACTTGTAAAATCAAATTGCGTAAATCTCGCTAGTTTCAATCTAAAACGATGTATCCCGTTGTTTTGAGCCGGAATACAAGCTTTCGCGCAGTTCTGAGAGAAAAAGTTTACACCTTTTTCTCGTCTACTCTTCGACAATTTGTAAAATCGATGTTCGAGAATCTTGCTAGTTTCGATCTATAACGATGTATGCCGTTGTTTTGAACCGGAATATAACTTTTCGCGCAGTTCTGAAAGAAAAAGTTTACACCTTTCTCTCGTCTACTCATCGACGACTTGTATAATCGGTGTTCGTAAATCTCGCTAGTTTCGATCTAAAACGATGTATCTCGTTGTCTTGAGTTGGAATACAAGTTTTCGCGCAGTTATGAGAGAAAAAGTTTATACCTTTCTCTTGTCTACTCATCGACGACTTGTAAAATCGATGTTCGTGAATCTCCCTAGTTTTGATCTAACACGATGTATCCCGTTGTTTTGAGCTGGAATACAAGTTCTCGCGCAGTTCTGAGAGAAAAAGTTTACACCTTTCTCTCGTCTACTCTTCAACGATTTGTAAAATCGATGTTCATGCCGTTGTTTTGAGCCGGAATACAAGTTTTCGCGCAGTTCTGAAAGAAAAAGTTTACACCTTTCTCTCGTCTACTCTTCGACGACTTGTATAATCGATGTTCGTGAATCTCGCTAGTTTCGATCTAAAACGATGTATGCCGTTGTTTTGAGCTGGAATACAAGTTTTCGCGCAGTTCTGAGAGAAAAAGTTTACAGCTTTCTCTCGTCTACTCTTCGACAACTTGTAAAATCGAAGTGCGTGAATCTCGCTAGTTTCGATCTAAAACGATGTATCCCGTTGTTTTGAGCTGGAATATATGTTTTCGCGCAGATCTGAGAGAAAAAGTTTACACCTTTCTCTCGTCTACTCTCGACACTTGTAAAATCGAAGTGCGTGAATCTCGCTAGTTTCGATCTAAAACGATGTATCCCGTTGTTTTGAGCCAGAGTACAAGTTTTCGCGCAGTCTACTCTTCGACGACTTGTAAAATCAAATGTGCGTAAATCTCGCTAGTTTCGATCTAAAACGATGTATCCCGTTGTTTTGAGCCGGAATACAAGTTTTCGCGCAGTTCTGAGAGAAAAAGTTTACAGCTCTCTATCGTCTACTCTACGACGACTTGTAAAATCAAATTGCGTAAATCTCGCTAGTTTCGATCTAAAACGATGTATACCGTGTTTTTGAGCTGGAATACAAGTTTTCGCGCAGTTCTGAGAGAAAAAGTTTACACCTTTCTCTCGTCTACTCTTCAACGATTTGTAAAATCGATGTTCATGAATCTTGCTAGTTTCGATCTAAAACGATGTATGCCGTTGTTTTGAGCCGGAATGCAAGTTTTCTCGCAGTTCTGAGAGAAAAAGTTTACAGCTCTCTCTCGTCTACTCTTCAACGACATTTAAAATCGAAGTGCGTAAATCTCGCTAGTTTCGATCTAAAACGATGTATCCCGTTGTTTTGAGCTGGAATATAAGTTTTCGCGCAGTTCTGAGAGAAAAAGTTTACACCTTTCTCTCGTCTACTCATCGACAACTTGTAAAATCGATGTTCGAGAATCTTGCTAGTTTCGATCTATAACGATGTATGCCGTTCGTTGTTTTGAACCGGAATATAACTTTTCGCGCAGTTCTGAAAGAAAAAGTTTACACCTTTCTCTCGTCTACTCATCGACGACTTGTATAATCGATGTTCGTAAATCTCGCTAGTTTCAATTTAAAACGATGTTTCCCGTTGTTTTGAGCCGGAATCTAAGTTTTCGCGCAGTTATGAGAGAAAAAGTTTACACCTTTCTCTCGTCTACTCTCGAAGACTTGTAAAATCGATGTTCGTGAGTTTTGCTAGTTTCGATCTAAAACGATGTATCCTGTTGTTTTGAGCCGGAATACAAGTTTTCGCGCAGTTCTGATAGAAAAAGTTTACAGCTCTCTATCGTCTACTCTACGACGACTTGTAAAATCAAATTGCGTAAATCTCGCTAGTTTCGATCTAAAACGTTGTATCCCGTTGTTTTGAGCCGAAACACAAGTTTTCGCGCAGTTCTCAAAGAAAAAGTTTACACCTTTCTCTCGTCTACTCATCGACGACTTGTAAAATCGATGTTCGTGAATCTCGCTAGTTTCGATCTAAAACGATGTATACCGTGTTTTTGAGCTGGAATACAAGTTTTCCCGCAGTTCTGAGAGAAAAAGTTTACACCTTTCTCTCGTCTACTCTTCAACGATTTGTAAAATCGATGTTCATGAATCTTGCTAGTTTCGATCTAAAACGATGTATGCCGTTGTTTTGAGCCGGAATGCAAGTTTTCGCGCAGTTCTGAGAGAAAAAGTTTACACCTTTCTCTCGTCTACTCATCGACAACTTGTAAAATCGATGTTCGTGAATCTCGCTAGTTTCGATCTAAAACGATGTATCCCGTTGTTTTGAGCCAGAGTACAAGTTTTCGCGCAGTCTACTCTTCGACGACTTGTAAAATCAAATTGCGTAAATCTCGCTAGTTTCGATCTAAAACGATGTATCCCGTTGTTTTGAGCCGGAATACAAGTTTTCGCGCAGTTCTGAGAGAAAAAGTTTACACCTTTCTCTCGTCTACTCTTCGACAACTTGTAAAATCGATGTTCGTGAATCTCGCTAGTTTCGATCTAAAACGATGTATCCCGTTGTTTTGAGCTGGAATACAACTTTTCGCGCAGTTCTGAGGGAAAAAGTTTAGGCCTTTCTCTCGTCTACTCTTCTACGACTTGTAAAATCGATGTGCGTAAATCTCGCTAGTTTCGATCTAAAACGATGTATCCCGCTGTTTTGAGCCGGAATACAAGTTTTCGCGCAGTTCTGAGAGAAAAAGTTTACACCTTTCTCTCGTCTACTCTTCGACAACTTGTAAAATCGATGTTCGTGAACCTCGCTAGTTTCGATCTAAACCGATGTATTATCCGTTGTTTTGAGCCAGAATACAAGTTTTCGCGCAGTTCCGAGAGAAAAAGTTTGCACCTTTCTCTCGTCTACTGTTCGACGACGTAAAATCGAAGTGCATGAATCTCGCTAGTTTCGTTCTAAAACGATGTATCCGGTTGTTTTGAGCCGGAATACAAGTTTTCGCGCAGTTCTGAGAGAAAAAATTTGCTCCTTTCTCTCGTCTACTCTTCGACGATTTGAAAAATCGATGCTCGTTAATCTTGCTAGTTTCGATCTAAAACGATGTATCCCGTTGTTTTGAGCCGGAATACAAGTTTTCGCGCTGTTCTGAGAGAAAAAGTTTACACCTTTCTCTCGTCTACTCTTCGATGACTTGTAAAATCAATGTTCATGAATCTTGCTAGTCTCGATCTAAAACGATGTATCCCGATGTTTTGAGCCGGAATACAAGTTTTCGCGCAGTTCTGAGAGGAAGAGTTTACATCTTTCTTTCGTCTACTCATCGACAACTTGTAAATCGATGTTCGTGAATCTCGCTAGTTTCGATCTAAAACGATGTATCCTGTTGTTTTGAGCTGGAATACAAGTTTTCGCGCAGTTATGAGAGAAAAAGTTTACACCTTTCTCTCGTCTACTCATCGACGACTTGTAAACTCGATATTCGTGAATCTCCCTAGTTTTGATCTAAAACGATGTATCCCGTTGTTTTGAGCTGGAATACAAGTTCTCGCGCAGTTCTGAGAGAAAAAGTTTACACCTTTCTCTCGTCTACTCTTCGATGACTTGTAAAATCTATATTCGTGAATTTTGCTATTTTCGATCTAAAACGATGTATCCCGATGTTTTGAGCCGGAATACGAGATTTAGCGCAGTTCTGAGAGAAAAATGATACAGCTTTTTCTCGTCTACTCTTCGACGACTTGTAAAATCGAAGTGCGTAAATCTCCCTAGTTTCGATTTAAAACGATGTATCCCGTTGTTTTGAGCTGGAATACAAGTTTTCGCGCAGTTCTGAGAGAAAGAGTTTACACCTTTCTCTCGTCTACTCATCGACAACTTGTAAAATCGATGTTCGTGAATCTCGCTAGTTTCGATCTAAAACGATGTATCCTGTTGTTTTGAGCTGGAATACAAGTTTTCGCGCAGTTATGAGAGAAAAAGTTTAGACCTTTCTCTCGTCTACTCTTCGACGATTTGTAAAATCGATGTTCGTGAATCTTGCTAGTTTCGATCTATAACGATGTATGCCGTTGTTTTTAGCCGGAATACAAGTTTTCGCTCAGTTCTGAAAGAGTTTACACCTTTCTCTGGTCTACTGTTCGTCGACTTGTAAACTCAAAGTGCGTAAATCTGGCTAGTTTCGATCTAAAACGATGTATCGCGTTGTTTTGAGCCGGAATGCAAGTTTTCGCGCAGTTCTGAGAGAAAAAGTTTACACCTTTCTATCGTCTACTCTACGACGACTTGTAAAATCAAAGTGCGTAAATCTCGCTAGTTTCGATCTAAAACAATGTATCCCGTTGTTTTGAGCTGGAATGCAAGTTTTCGCGCAGTTCTGAGAGAAAAAGTTTACACCTTTCTATCGTCTACTCTTCGACGATTTGTAAAATCGATGTTCGTGAATCTTGAAAGTTTCGATCTATAACGATGTATGCCGTTGTTTTGAGCCGGAATACAAGTTTTCGCTCAGTTCTGAGAGAAAGAGTTTACAACTTTCTCTGGTCTACTCATCGACAACTTGGTAAATCGATGTTCATGAATCTCGCTAGTTTCGATCTAAAACGATGTATCCCGTTGTTTTGAGCTGGAATAAAAGTTTTCGCGCAGTTCTGAGATAAAAAGTTTACACCTTTCTCTCGTCTACTCATCGACAACTTGTAAAATCGATGTTCGTGAATCTCGCTAGTTTCGATCTAAAACGATGTATCCCGTTGTTTTGAGCTGGAATACAAGTTTTCGCGCAGTTCTGAGAGAAAAAGTTTACACCTTTCTCTCGTCTACTCTTCGACGATTTGTAAAATCGATGTTCGTGAATCTTGCTAGTTTCGATCTATAACGATGTATGCCGTTGTTTTGAGCCGGAATACAAGTTTTCGCGCAGTTCTGAAAGAAAAAGTTTACACCTTTCTCTTGTCTATTCATCGACGACTTGTATAATCGATGTTCGTAAATCTCGCTAGTTTCGATCTAAAACGATGTATACCGTGTTGTTGAGCTGGAATACAAGTTTTCGCGCAGTTCTGAGAGAAAAAGTTTACACCTTTCTCTCGTCTACTCATCGACAACTTGTAAAATCGATGTTCGTGAATCTCGGTAGTTTCGATCTAAAACGATGTATCCCGTTGTTTTGAGCTGGAATACAAGTTCTAGCGCAGTTCTGAGAGAAAAAGTTTACACCTTTCTCTCGTCTAATCTTCGACGAGTTGTAAAATTGAAGTGCATGAAACTCGCGAGTTTCGTTCTAAAACGATGTATCCCGTTGTTTTGAGCCGGAGTACAAGTTTTCGCGCAGTCTACTCTTCGACGACTTGTAAAATCAAAGTGCGTAAATCTCGCTAGTTTCGATCTAAAACGATGTATCTCGTTGTTTTGAGCCGGAATACAAGTTTTGGCGCAGTTCTGAGAGAAAAAGTTTACAGCTCTCTATCGTCTACTCTACGACGACTTGTAAAATCAAATTGCGTAAATCTCGCTAGTTTCGATCTAAAACGATGTATACCGTGTTTTTGAGCTGGAATACAAGTTTTCGCGCAGTTCTGAGAGAAAATGTTTACACCTTTTTCTCGTCTACTCTTCAACGGTTTGTAAAATCGATGTTCATGAATCTTGCTTGTTTCGATCTAAAACGATGTATGCCGTTGTTTTGAGCCGGAATGCAAGTTTTCTCGCAGTTCTGAGAGAAAAAGTTTACAGCTCTCTTTCGTCTACTCTTCAACGACATTTAAAATCGATGTTCGTGAATCTTGCTAGTTTTGATCTATAACGATATATGCCGTTGTTTTGAGCCGGAATACAAGTTTTCGCGCAGTTCTGAGAGAAAAAGTTTACACTTTCTCTCGTCTACTCTTCGACAATTTGTAAAATCGATGCTCGAGAATCTTGCTAGTTTCGATCTATAACGATGTATGCCGTTGTTTTGAACCGGAATATAACTTTTCGCGCAGTTCTGAAAGAAATGTTTACACCTTTCTCTCGTCTACTCATCGACGACTTGTATAATCGATGTTCGTGAATCTCGCTAGTTTCGATCTAAAACGATGCATACCGTGTTTTTGAGCTGAAATACAAGTTTTCGCGCAGTTCTGAGAGAAAAAGTTTACACCTTTCTCTCGTCTACTCATCGACAACTTGTAAAATCGATCTTCGTGAATCTCGCTAGTTTTGATCTAAAACGATGTATCTCGTTGTTTTGAGCTGGAATACAAGTTTTCGCGCAGTTATGAGAGAAAAAGTTTATACCTTTCTCTCGTCTACTCATCGACGACTTGTAAAATCGATGTTCGTGAATCTCCCTAGTTTTGTTCTAACACGATGTATCCCGTTGTTTTGAGCTGGAATACAAGTTCTCGCGCAGTTCTGAGAGAAAAAGTTTACATCTTTCTCTCGTCTACTCTTCGACAAGTTGTAAAATCGAGGTGCATGAATCTCGCTAGTTTCGTTCTAAAACGATGTATCCCGTTGTTTTGAGCCGGAGTACAAGTTTTCGCGCAATCTACTCTTCGACGACTTGTAAAATCAAAGTGTGTAAATCTCGCTAGTTTCGATCTAAAACGAAGTATTCCGTTGTTTTCAGCCGGAATACATGTTTTCGCGCAGTTCTCAGAGAAAAAGTTTACACCTTTCTCTCGTCTACTCTTCGACGATTTGTAAAATCGATGTTCGTGAATCTTGCTAGTTTCGATCTATAACGATGTATGCCGTTGTTTTGAGCCGGAATACAAGTTTTCGCGCAGTTCTGAGAGAAAAAGTTTACAGCTCTCTATCGTCTACTCTACGACGACTTGTAAAATCAAATTGCGTAAATCTCGCTAGTTTCGATCTAAAACGATGTATACCGTGTTTTTGAGCTGGAATACAAGTTTTCGCGCAGTTCTGAGAGAAAAAGTTTACACCTTTCTGTCGTCTACTCTTCAACGATTTGTAAAATCGATGTTCATGAATCTTGCTAGTTTCGATCTAAAACGATGTAGGCCGTTGTTTTGAGCCGGAATGCAAGTTTTCTCGCAGTTCTGAGAGAAAAAGTTTACAGCTCTCTCTCGTCTACTCTTCAACGACATTTAAAATCGAAGTGCGTAAATCTCGCTAGTTTCGATCTAAAACGATGTATCCCGTTGTTTTGAGCTGGAATATAAGTTTTCGCGCAGTTCTGAGAGAAAAAGTTTACACCTTTCTCTCGTCTACTCTTCGACGATTTGTAAAATCGATGTTCGTGAATCTTGCTAGTTTCGATCTATAACGATGTATGCCGTTGTTTTGAGCCGGAATACAAGTTTTCGCGCAGTTCTGAAAGAAAAAGTTTACACCTTTCTCTTGTCTATTCATCGACGACTTGTATAATCGATGTTCGTAAATCTCGCTAGTTTCGATCTAAAACGATGTATACCGTGTTGTTGAGCTGGAATACAAGTTTTCGCGCAGTTCTGAGAGAAAAAGTTTACACCTTTCTCTCGTCTACTCATCGACAACTTGTAAAATCGATGTTCGTGAATCTCGGTAGTTTCGATCTAAAACGATGTATCCCGTTGTTTTGAGCTGGAATACAAGTTCTAGCGCAGTTCTGAGAGAAAAAGTTTACACCTTTCTCTCGTCTAATCTTCGACGAGTTGTAAAATTGAAGTGCATGAAACTCGCGAGTTTCGTTCTAAAACGATGTATCCCGTTGTTTTGAGCCGGAGTACAAGTTTTCGCGCAGTCTACTCTTCGACGACTTGTAAAATCAAAGTGCGTAAATCTCGCTAGTTTCGATCTAAAACGATGTATCTCGTTGTTTTGAGCCGGAATACAAGTTTTGGCGCAGTTCTGAGAGAAAAAGTTTACAGCTCTCTATCGTCTACTCTACGACGACTTGTAAAATCAAATTGCGTAAATCTCGCTAGTTTCGATCTAAAACGATGTATACCGTGTTTTTGAGCTGGAATACAAGTTTTCGCGCAGTTCTGAGAGAAAATGTTTACACCTTTTTCTCGTCTACTCTTCAACGGTTTGTAAAATCGATGTTCATGAATCTTGCTTGTTTCGATCTAAAACGATGTATGCCGTTGTTTTGAGCCGGAATGCAAGTTTTCTCGCAGTTCTGAGAGAAAACGTTTACAGCTCTCTTTCGTCTACTCTTCAACGACATTTAAAATCGATGTTCGTGAATCTTGCTAGTTTTGATCTATAACGATATATGCCGTTGTTTTGAGCCGGAATACAAGTTTTCGCGCAGTTCTGAGAGAAAAAGTTTACACTTTCTCTCGTCTACTCTTCGACAATTTGTAAAATCGATGCTCGAGAATCTTGCTAGTTTCGATCTATAACGATGTATGCCGTTGTTTTGAACCGGAATATAACTTTTCGCGCAGTTCTGAAAGAAATGTTTACACCTTTCTCTCGTCTACTCATCGACGACTTGTATAATCGATGTTCGTGAATCTCGCTAGTTTCGATCTAAAACGATGCATACCGTGTTTTTGAGCTGAAATACAAGTTTTCGCGCAGTTCTGAGAGAAAAAGTTTACACCTTTCTCTCGTCTACTCATCGACAACTTGTAAAATCGATCTTCGTGAATCTCGCTAGTTTTGATCTAAAACGATGTATCTCGTTGTTTTGAGCTGGAATACAAGTTTTCGCGCAGTTATGAGAGAAAAAGTTTATACCTTTCTCTCGTCTACTCATCGACGACTTGTAAAATCGATGTTCGTGAATCTCCCTAGTTTTGTTCTAACACGATGTATCCCGTTGTTTTGAGCTGGAATACAAGTTCTCGCGCAGTTCTGAGAGAAAAAGTTTACATCTTTCTCTCGTCTACTCTTCGACAAGTTGTAAAATCGAGGTGCATGAATCTCGCTAGTTTCGTTCTAAAACGATGTATCCCGTTGTTTTGAGCCGGAGTACAAGTTTTCGCGCAATCTACTCTTCGACGACTTGTAAAATCAAAGTGTGTAAATCTCGCTAGTTTCGATCTAAAACGAAGTATTCCGTTGTTTTCAGCCGGAATACATGTTTTCGCGCAGTTCTCAGAGAAAAAGTTTACACCTTTCTCTCGTCTACTCTTCGACGATTTGTAAAATCGATGTTCGTGAATCTTGCTAGTTTCGATCTATAACGATGTATGCCGTTGTTTTGAGCCGGAATACAAGTTTTCGCGCAGTTCTGAGAGAAAAAGTTTACAGCTCTCTATCGTCTACTCTACGACGACTTGTAAAATCAAATTGCGTAAATCTCGCTAGTTTCGATCTAAAACGATGTATACCGTGTTTTTGAGCTGGAATACAAGTTTTCGCGCAGTTCTGAGAGAAAAAGTTTACACCTTTCTCTCGTCTACTCTTCAACGATTTGTAAAATCGATGTTCATGAATCTTGCTAGTTTCGATCTAAAACGATGTAGGCCGTTGTTTTGAGCCGGAATGCAAGTTTTCTCGCAGTTCTGAGAGAAAAAGTTTACAGCTCTCTCTCGTCTACTCTTCAACGACATTTAAAATCGAAGTGCGTAAATCTCGCTAGTTTCGATCTAAAACGATGTATCCCGTTGTTTTGAGCTGGAATATAAGTTTTCGCGCAGTTCTGAGAGAAAAAGTTTACACCTTTCTCTCGTCTACTCATCGACAACTTGTAAAATCGATGTTCGAGAATCTTGCTAGTTTCGATCTATAACGATGTATGCCGTTCTTTGTTTTGAACCGGAATATATCTTTTCGCGCAGTTCTGAAAGAAAAAGTTTACACCTTTCTCTCGTCTACTCATCGACGACTTGTATAATCGATGTTCGTAAATCTCGCTAGTTTCAATTTAAAACGATGTTTCCCGTTGTTTTGAGCCGGAATCTAAGTTTTCGCGCAGTTATGAGAGAAAAAGTTTACACCTTTCTCTCGTCTACTCTCGAAGACTTGTAAAATCGATGTTCGTGAGTTTTGCTAGTTTCGATCTAAAACGATGTATCCTGTTGTTTTGAGCCGGAATACAAGTTTTCGCGCAGTTCTGATAGAAAAAGTTTACAGCTCTCTATCGTCTACTCTACGACGACTTGTAAAATCAAATTGCGTAAATCTCGCTAGTTTCGATCTAAAACGTTGTATCCCGTTGTTTTGAGCCGAAACACAAGTTTTCGCGCAGTTCTCAAAGAAAAAGTTTACACCTTTCTCTCGTCTACTCATCGACGACTTGTAAAATCGATGTTCGTGAATCTCGCTAGTTTCGATCTAAAACGATGTATACCGTGTTTTTGAGCTGGAATACAAGTTTTCCCGCAGTTCTGAGAGAAAAAGTTTACACCTTTCTCTCGTCTACTCTTCAACGATTTGTAAAATCGATGTTCATGAATCTTGCTAGTTTCGATCTAAAACGATGTATGCCGTTGTTTTGAGCCGGAATGCAAGTTTTCTCGCAGTTCTGAGAGAAAAAGTTTACAGCTCTCTCTCGTCTACTCTTCGTCGACATGTAAAATGCCTTGAAAAAGAAAGCTTCTCGATCGCTGAATATACTCAAAGTGCTTTCACACAAACACTGGGGTTCTGACAGGGCAAGCCTTCTACACATCTATCGCTCTGTGGTACGGTCCTGCTTAGACTATGGCTGCCTGGTGTATGGTTCTGCAAGGCCATCCTACTTGAAACGACTAGATCCAGTGCATAATTTGGGGTTGCGTCTTTCCACTGGCGCTTACAGGACGTCGCCCATAAACAGTCTTTATGTCGAAACAAACGAACCATCACTTACAGATAGAAGAAGCATGCTTACATGCTCATACGTCCTAAAAATCCGTTCCCTTCCAAAACACATCTGTTATGAAATAGTTACAAAGTGTCCATCCAGAACAATCTTTAACAACAAACCGCAAACCACCAGGCCACTGCTCTTGCGCTTTGAAGAGATCTGCCAGAATCTCGGCATACTGAACACATTACCCAGCATTGCGCAAAGACGAGGTCCACTGCCTCCATGGTATGATTTTCCTACATTGTGCGATTTCACTCTCACACAGTTCCGCAAAAAGCAAACTCCACAACTCCAAATAGTACAAGAATTTCTGGCACTTGAGGAAAAATACAATGGTTTCACAGCCTTTTATACTGACGGTTCGAAAACGGATACTTATGTAGGAAGTGCAGTGGTGCGAGGGAATTCGGAGACAACAATACGACTTCCACAGTGCGCATCCATATTCACTGCAGAATGTTACGCAGTATATGTGACCGTAGAAAAATACTCAGCGAGAACCTCGAAAACGCTATTATTTACACAGACTCTTTAAGTATACTTACAGCCCTCCACTCAAGAAACGCAATCACTCCTATACTTGGTGACATTATACACAACATAGTAACAGCCACAGCTAGAAGACAAAACATTAAACTCTGCTGGGTCCCGAGTCATGTCGGCATAAAAGGCAATGAGCGAGCAGATTTCTGTGCTGCTCAAGCTCGTGGCAAGGAAATAAAAAAAGTAAATATACCCTTAAATGACTGCATGAAATTAGTACAAAGGAAGTTGAGGAAAAATGGCAATCGGCTTAGAACAGCGAATTGAATAATAAACTACACTTAATAAAGCCGATTTTAGGTGAATTTAAGTCATGTGTGCACCAAGAACGTTTTAAAGAAGTGATTTTATGCCGTCTCAGAATAGGCCACACGCACCTCACGCACAACTTCCTGCTAACAAAACAAGATAAACCTGTTTGCGAAGAATGCGGTGGTGAACTTACAATTAACCACATTTTATTCTCATGTATAAAACTAGAAAAACTAAGAAAAAAGTACTTCACTCAATTTTATCATGAATGCATTCCTTTCCACCCTACATTGCTTTTAGCTGATAATGCCATTGTTAACATACCTTCCATTTTTAGCTTTTTAAAAGCAGCAGGCGTACTTGAAAAGCTGTAATTTTTTTTTTAACCACTGGATCGCCTTTATACATGATATACCTCAGCCACTTTCTCATTCTTGAGAAGTAGGCTGAGGCTGTTTAATTGATTGGTTGGGAGCCTCAGGATCCTTGCTAGCCAAGGAAAGTCGCTTAGGCTGCCTGACCATCTTTAAGGCTTTTACCATTAGCCATTTCCAAATTTCTTCCCTTTTATTACTAGGCAGTACAATCTTTTTAAGTCATCTGCACCATCGCCTCTTTTTTATACTCCAAAACATTCTGTAGAAAAGCAATTCTATACCTTGTGCTTGGCGCATGATGGCCTTAGCTGCCTATGTGCCATAAAACCCAACACAACACAACACATGTAAAATCGAAGTGCGTAAATCTCGCTAGTTTCGATCTAAAACGATGTATCCAGTTGTTTTGAGCTGGAATATAAGTTTTCGCGCAGTTCTGAGAGAAAAAGTTTACACCTTTCTCTCGTCTACTCATCGACAACTTGTAAAATCGATGTTCGTGAATCTCGCTAGTTTCGATCTAAAACGATGTATCCCGTTGTTTTGAGCCAGAGTACAAGTTTTCGCGCAGTCTACTCTTCGACGACTTGTAAAATCAAATTGCGTAAATCTCGCTAGTTTCGATCTAAAACGATGTATCCCTTTGTTTTGAGCCGGAATACAAGTTTTCGCGCAGTTCTGAGAGAAAAAGTTTACACCTTTCTCTCGTCTACTCTTCGACAATTTGTAAAATCGATGTTCGAGAATCTTGCTAGTTTCGATCTATAACGATGTATACCGTGTTTTTGAGCTGGAATACAAATTTTCGCGCAGTTCTGAGAGAAAAAGTTTAGGCCTTTCTCTCGTCTACTCTTCAACGATTTGTAAAATCGAAGTGCGTAAATCTCGCTAGTTTCGATCTAAAACGATGTATCCCGTTGTTTTGAACCGGAATATAACTTTTCGCGCAGTTCTGAAAGAAAAAGTTTACACCTTTCTCTCGTCTACTCATCGACGACTTGTATAATCGGTGTTCGTAAATCTCGCTAGTTTCGATCTAAAACGATGTATCTCGTTGTCTTGAGCTGGAATACAAGTTTTCGCGCAGTTATGAGAGAAAAAGTTTATACCTTTCTCTTGTCTACTCATCGACGACTTGTAAAATCGATGTTCGTGAATCTCCCTAGTTTTGATCTAACACGATGTATCCCGTTGTTTTGAGCTGGAATACAAGTTCTCGCGCAGTTTTGAGAGAAAAAGTTTACACCTTTCTCTCGTTTACTCTTCGACAAGTTGTAAAATCGAAGTGCATGAATCTCGCTAGTTTCGTTCTAAAACGATGTATCCCGTTGTTTTGAGCCGGAGTACAAGTTTTCGCGCAAACTACTCTTCGACGACTTGTAAAATCAAAGTGCGTAAATCTCGCTAGTTTCGATCATAAACGATGTATTCCGTTGTTTTGAGCCGGAATACATGTTTTCGCGCAGTTCTCAGAGAAAAAGATTACACCTTTCTCTCGTCTACTCATCGACAACTTGTAAAATCGATGTTCGTGAATCTCGCTAGTTTCTATCTAAAACGATGTACCCCGTTGTTTTGAGCTGGAATACAACTTTTCGCGCAGTTATGAGGGAAAAAGTTTAGGCCTTTCTCCCGTCTACTCTTCTACGACTGGTAAAATCGATGTTCGTGAGTTTTGCTAGTTCCGATCTAAAACGATGTATCCCGATGTTTTGAGCCGGAATACGAGTTTTAGCGCCGTTCTGAGAGAAAAAGTTTACAGCTGTCTCTCGTCTACTTTTTGACGACTTGTATAATCGATGTTCGTGAACCTCGCTAGTATCGATCTAAACCGATGTATTATCCGTTGTTTTGAGCCAGAATACAAGTTTTCGCGCAGTTCCGAGAGAAAAAGTTTACACCTTTCTCTCGTCTACTGTTCGACGACGTAAAATCGAAGTGCATGAATCTCGCTAGTTTCGTTCTAAAACGATGTATCCGGTTGTTTTGAGCCGGAATACAAGTTTTCGCGCAGTTCTGAGATAAAAAGTTTACACCTTTCTCTCGTCTACTCATCGACAACTTGTAAAATCGATGTTCGTGAATCTCGCTAGTTTCGATCTAAAACGATGTATCCCGTTATTTATAGCTGGGATACAAGATATCGCGCAGTTATGAGAGAAAAAGTTTATACCTTTCTCTCGTCTACTCATCGACGACTTGTAAAATCGATGTTCGTTAATCTCCCTAGTTTTGATCTAAAACGATGTATCCCGTTGTTTTGAGCTGGAATACAAGTTTTCGCGCAGTTCTGAGAGAAAAAGTTTACAGCTCTACCGTCTACTCTACGACGACTTGTAAAATCAAAGTGCGTAAATCTCGCTAGTTTCGATCTAAAACAATGTATCCCGTTGTTTTGAGCTGGAATACAAGTTTTCGCGCAGTTCTGAAAGAAAAAGTTTACACCTTTCTCTTGTCTATTCATCGACGACTTGTATAATCGATGTTCGTAAATCTCGCTAGTTTCGATCTAAAACGATGTATACCGTGTTGTTGAGCTGGAATACAAGTTTTCGCGCAGTTCTGAGAGAAAAAGTTTACACCTTTCTCTCGTCTACTCATCGACAACTTGTAAAATCGATGTTCGTGAATCTCGCTAGTTTCGATCTAAAACGATGTATCCCGTTGTTTTGAGCTGGAATACAAGTTCTAGCGCAGTTCTGAGAGAAAAAGTTTACACCTTTCTCTCGTCTAATCTTCGACGAGTTGTAAAATTGAAGTGCATGAATCTCGCGAGTTTCGTTATAAAACGATGTATCCCGTTGTTTTGAGCCGGAGTACAAGTTTTCGCGCAGTCTACTCTTCGACGACTTGTAAAATCAAAGTGCGTAAATCTCGCTAGTTTCGATCTAAAACGATGTATCTCGTTGTTTTGAGCCGGAATACAAGTTTTGGCGCAGTTCTGAGAGAAAAAGTTTACAGCTCTCTATCGTCTACTCTACGACGACTTGTAAAATCAAATTGCGTAAATCTCGCTAGTTTCGATCTAAAACGATGTATACCGTGTTTTTGAGCTGGAATACAAGTTTTCGCGCAGTTCTGAGAGAAAATGTTTACACCTTTCTCTTGTCTACTCTTCAACGGTTTGTAAAATCGATGTTCATGAATCTTGCTTGTTTCGATCTAAAACGATGTATGCCGTTGTTTTGAGCCGGAATGCAAGTTTTCACGCAGTTCTGAGAGAAAAAGTTTACAGCTCTCTTTCGTCTACTCTTCAACGACATTTAAAATCGAAGTGCGTAAATCTCGCTAGTTTCGATCTAAAACGATGTATCCCGTTGTTTTGAGCTGGAATATAAGTTTTCGCGCAGTTCTGAGAGAAAAAGTTTACACCTTTCTCTCGTCTACTCATCGACAACTTGTAAAATCGATGTTCGAGAATCTTGCGTTTCGATCTATAACGATGTATGCCGTTGTTTTGAGCCGGAATCTAAGTTTTCGCGCAGTTATGAGAGAAAAAGTTTACACCTTTCTCTCGTCTACTCTTCGAAGACTTCTAAAATCGATGTTCGTGAATTTTGCTAGTTTCGATCTAAAACTATGTATCCCGATGTTTTGAGCCGGAATACGAGTTTTCGCGCAGTTCTGATAGAAAAAGTTTACAGCTCTCTATCGTCTACTCTACGACGACTTGTAAAATCAAATTGCGTAAATCTCGCTAGTTTCGATCTAAAACGATGTATCCCGTTGTTTTAAGCCGAAACACAAGTTTTCGCGCAGTTCTCAAAGAAAAAGTTTACACCTTTCTCTCGTCTACTCATCGACGACTTGCAAAATCGATGTTCGTGAATCTCGCTAGTTTCGATCTAAAACGATGTATACCGTGTTTTTGAGCTGGAATACAAGTTTTCCCGCAGTTCTGAGAGAAAAAGTTTACACCTTTCTCTCGTCTACTCTTCAACGATTTGTAAAATCGATGTTCATGAATCTTGCTAGTTTCGATCTAAAACGATGTATGCCGTTGTTTTGAGCCGGAATACAAGTTTTCTCGCAGTTCTGGGAGAAAAAGTTTACAGCTCTCTCTCGTCTACTCTTCGTCGACATGTAAAATCGAAGTGCGTAAATCTCGCTAGTTTCGATCTAAAACGATGTATCCAGTTGTTTTGAGCTGGAATATAAGTTTTCGCGCAGTTCTGAGAGAAAAAGTTTACACCTTTCTCTCGTCTACTCATCGACAACTTGTAAAATCGATGTTCGTGAATCTCGCTAGTTTCGATCTAAAACGATGTATCCCGTAGTTCTGAGCCGGAATACAAGTTTTCGCGCAGTTCTGAGAGAAAAAGTTTACACTTTTCTCTCGTCTACTCTTCGACAATTTGTAAAATCGATGTTCGAGAATCTTGCTAGTTTCGATCTATAACGATGTATGCCGTTGTTTTGAACCGGAATATAACTTTTCGCGCAGTTCTGAAAGAAAAAGTTTACACCTTTCTCTCGTCTACTCATCGACGACTTGTATAATAGATGTTCGTGAATCTCGCTAGTTTCGATCTAAAACGATGCATACCGTGTTTTTGAGCTAAAATACAAGTTTTCGCGCAGTTCTGAGAGAAAAAGTTTACACCTTTCTCTCGTCTACTCATCGACAACTTGTAAAATCGATGTTCGTGAATCTCGCTAGTTTTGATCTAAAACGATGTATCTCGTTGTTTTGAGCTGGAATACAAGTTTTCGCGCAGTTATGAGAGAAAAAGTTTATACCTTTCTCTCGTCTACTCATCGACGACTTGTAAAATCGATGTTCGTGAATCTCCCTAGTTTTGATCTAACACGATGTATCCCGTTGTTTTGAGCTGGAATACAACTTTTCGCGCAGTTATGAGAGAAAAAGTTTAGACCTTTCTCTCGTCTACTCTTCTACGACTTGTAAAATCGATGTTCGTGAGTTTTGCTAGTTTCGATCTAAAACGATGTATCCCGATGTTTTGAGCCGGAATACGAGTTTTAGCGCCGTTCTGAGAGAAAAAGTTTACAGCTTTTTCTCGTCTAGCCTTGGACGACTTGTAAAATCAAAGCGCGTAAATCACGCTAGTTTTGATCTAAAACGATATATCCCGTTGTTTTGAGTCGGAATACAAGTTTTCGCGCAGTTCTGAGAGAAAAAGTTTACAGCTGCCTCTCGTCTACTCTTTGACGACTTGTATAATCGATGTTCGTGAACCTCGCTGGTATCGATCTAAACCGATGTATTATCCGTTGTTTTGAGCCAGAATACAAGTTTTCGCGCAGTTCCGAGAGAAAAAGTTTACACCTTTCTCTCGTCTACTGTTCGACGACTTGTAAAATCGAAGTGCATGAATCTCGCTAGTTTCGTTCTAAAACGATGTATCCGGTTGTTTTGAGCCGGAGTACAAGTTTTCGCGCAGTCTACTCTTCGACGACTTGTAAAATCAAAGTGCGTAAATCTCGCTAGTTTCGATCTAAAACGATGTATACCGTGTTTTTGAGCTGGAATACAAGTTTTCGCGCCGTTCTGAGAGAAAACGTTTACGCCTTTCTCTCGTCTACTCTTCGATGACTTGTAAAATCGATGTTCGTGAATTTTGCTAGTTTCGATCTAAAACGATGTATCCCGATGTTTTGAGCCGGAATACAAGTTTTCGCACAGTTCTGAGAAAAAGTTTACAGCTCTCTATCGTCTACTCTACGACGACTTGTAAAATAAAAGTGCGTAAATCTCCCTAGTTTCGATCTAAAACGATGTATCCCGTTGTTTTGAGCTGGAATACAAGTTTTCGCGCAGTCTACTCTTCGACAACTTGTAAAATCAAAGTGCGTAAATCTCGCTAGTTTCGATCTAAAACGATGTATCCCGTTGTTTTGAGCCGGAATACAAGTTTTCGCGCAGTTCTGAGAGAAAAAGTTTACACCTTTCTCTCGTCTACTCTTCAACGATTTGTAAAATCGATGTTCATGAATCTTGCTAGTTTCAATCTAAAACGATGTATGCCGTTGTTTTGAGCCGGAATGCAAATTTTCTCGCAGTTCTGAGAGAAAAAGTTTACAGCTCTCTCTCGTCTACTCTTCAACGACATTTAAAATCGAAGTGCGTAAATCTCGCTAGTTTCGATCTAAAACGATGTATCCCGTTGTTTTGAGCTGAAATATAAGTTTTCGCGCAGTTCTGAGAGAAAATTTTACACCTTTTTCTCGTCTACTCATCGACAACTTGTAAAATCGATGTTCGAGAATCTTGCTAGTTTCGATCTATAACGATGTATGCCGTTGTTTTGAACCGGAATATAACTTTTCGCGCAGTTCTGAAAGAAAAAGTTTACACCTTTTTCTCGTCTACTCATCGACGACTTGTATAATCGATGTTCGTAAATCTCGCTAGTTTCGATTTAAAACGATGTGTCCCGTTGTTTTGAGCCGGAATCTAAGTTTTCGCGCAGTTATGAGAGAAAAAGTTTACACCTTTCTCTCGTCTACTCTTCGAAGACTTGTAAAATCGATGTTCGAGAGTTTTGCTAGTTTCGATCTAAAACGATGTATCCCGATGTTTTGAGCCGGAATACGAGTTTTAGCGCCGTTCTGAGAGACAATTTTACAGCTTTTTCTCGTCTAGCCTTGGACGACTTGTAAAATCAAAGTGCGTAAATCTCGCTAGTTTTGATCTAAAACGATATATCCCGTTGTTTTGAGCCGGAATACAAGTTTTCGCGCAGTTCTGAGAGAAAACGTTTACAGCTGTCTCTCGTCTACTTTTTGACGACTTGTATAATCGATGTTCGTGAACCTCGCTAGTATCGATCTAAACCGATGTATTATCCATTGTTTTGAGACAGAATACAAGTTTTCGCGCAGTTCCGAGAGAAAAAGTTTACACCTTTCTCTCGTCTACTCTTCGACGACTTGTAAAATCGAAGTGCATGAATCTCGCTAGTTTCGTTCTAAAACGATGTATCCGGTTGTTTTGAGCCGGAGTACAAGTTTTCGCGCAGTCTCCTCTTCGACGACTTGTAAAATCAAAGTGCGTAAATCTCGCTAGTTTCGATCTAAAACGATGTATATCGTGTTTTTGAGCTGAAATACAAGTTTTCTCGCAGTTCTGAGAGAAAAAGTTTACAGCTCTCTTTCGTCTACTCTTCAACGACATTTAAAATCGAAGTGCGTAAATCTCGCTAGTTTCGATCTAGAACGATGTATCCCGTTGTTTTGAGCTGGAATATAAGTTTTCGCGCAGTTCTGAGAGAAGAAGTTTACACCTTTCTCTCGTCTACTCATCGACAACTTGTAAAATCGATGTTCGAGAATCTTGCTAGTTTCGATCTATAACGATGTATGCCGTTGTTTTGAACCGGAATATAACTTTTCGCGCAGTTCTGAAAGAAAAAGTTTACACCTTTCTCTCGTCTACTCATCGACGACTTGTATATTCGATGTTCGTAAATCTCGCTAGTTTCAATTTAAAACGATGTGTCCCGTTGTTTTGAGCCGGAATCTAAGTTTTCGCGCAGTTCCGAGAGAAAAAGTTTACACCTTTCTCTCGTCTACTCTCGAAGACTTGTAAAATCGATGTTCGTGGGTTTTGCTAGTTTCGATCTAAAACGATGTATCCTGTTGTTTTGAGCCGGAATACAAGTTTTCGCGCAGTTCTGATAGAAAAAGTTTACAGCTCTCTATCGTCTACTCTACGACGACTTGTAAAATCAAATTGCGTAAATCTCGCTAGTTTCGATCTAAAACGATGTATCCCGTTGTTTTGAGCCGAAACACAAGTTTTCGCGCAGTTCTCAAAGAAAAAGTTTACACCTTTCTCTCGTCTACTCATCGACGACTTGTAAAATCGATGTTCGTGAATCTCGCTAGTTTCGATCTAAAACGATGTACACCGTGTTTTTGAGCTGGAATACAAGTTTTCCCGCAGTTCTGAGAGAAAAAGTTTAGACCTTTCACTCGTCTACTCTTCAACGATTTGTAAAATCGATGTTCATGAATCTTGCTAGTTTGGATCTAAAACGATGTATGCCGTTGTTTTGAGCCGGAATACAAGTTTTCTCGCAGTTCTGAGAGAAAAAGTTTACAGCTCTCTCTCGTCTACTCTTCGTCGACATGTAAAATCGAAGTGCGTAAATCTCGCTAGTTTCGATCTAAAACGATGTATCCAGTTGTTTTGAGCTGGAATATAAGTTTTCGCGCAGTTCTGAGAGAAAAAGTTTACACCTTTCTCTCGTCTACTCATCGACAACTTGTAAAATCGATGTTCGTGAATCTCGCTAGTTTCGATCTAAAACGATGTATCCCGTTGTTTTGAGCCAGAGTACAAGTTTTCGCGCAGTCTACTCTTCGACGACTTGTAAAATCAAATTGCGTAAATCTCGCTAGTTTCAATCTAAAACGATGTATCCCGTTGTTTTGAGCCGGAATACAAGTTTTCGCGCAGTTCTGAGAGAAAAAGTTTACACCTTTCTCTCGTCTACTCTTCGACAATTTGTAAAATCGATGTTCGAGAATCTTGCTAGTTTCGATCTATAACGATGTATGCCGTTGTTTTGAACCGGAATATAACTTTTCGCGCAGTTCTGAAAGAAAAAGTTTACACCTTTCTCTCGTCTACTCATCGACGACTTGTATAACAGATGTTCGTGAATCTCGCTAGTTTCGATCTAAAACGATGCATACCGTGTTTTTGAGCTAAAATACAAGTTTTCGCGCAGTTCTGAGAGAAAAAGTTTACACCTTTCTCTCGTCTACTCATCGACAACTTTAAAATCGATGTTCGTGAATCTCGCTAGTTTTGATCTAAAACGATGTATCTCGTTGTTTTGAGCTGGAATACAAGTTTTCGCGCAGTTATGAGAGAAAAAGTTTATACCTTTCTCTCGTCTACTCATCGACGACTTGTAAAATCGATGTTCGTGAATCTCCCTAGTTTTGATCTAACACGATGTATCCCGTTGTTTTGAGCTGGAATACAAGTTCTCGCGCAGTTCCGAGAGAAAAAGTTTACATCTTTCTCTCGTCTACTCTTCGACAAGTTGTAAAATCGAAGTGCATGAATCTCGCTAGTTTCGTTCTAAAACGATGTATCCCGTTGTTTTGAGCCGGAGTACAAGTTTTCGCGCAATCTACTCTTCGACGACTTGTAAAATCAAAGTGCATAAATCTCGCTAGTTTCGATCTAAAACGATGTATTTCGTTGTTTTGAGCCGGAATACAAGTTTTCGCGCAGTTCTCAGAGAAAAAGTTTACACCTTTCTCTCGTCTACTCATCGACAACTTGTAAAATCGATGTTCGTGAATCTCGCTAGTTTCTATCTAAAACGATGTACCCCGTTGTTTTGAGCTGGAATACAACTTTTCGCGCAGTTATGAGAGAAAAAGTTTAGACCTTTATCTCGTCTACTCTTCTACGACTTGTAAAATCAATGTTCGTGAGTTTTGCTAGTTTCGATCTAAAACGATGTATCCCGATGTTTTGAGCCAGAATACGAGTTTTAGCGCCGTTCTGAGAGAAAAAGTTTACAGCTTTTTCTCGTCTAGCCTTGGACGACTTGTAAAATCAAAGTGCGTAAATCACGCTAGTTTTGATCTAAAACGATATATCCCGTTGTTTTGAGCCGGAATACAAGTTTTCGCGCAGTTCTGAGAGAAAAAGTTTACAGCTGCCTCTCGTCTACTCTTTGACGACTTGTATAATCGATGTTCGTGAACCTCGCTGGTATCGATCTAAACCGATGTATTATCCGTTGTTTTGAGCCAGAATACAAGTTTTCGCGCAGTTCCGAGAGAAAAAGTTTACACCTTTCTCTCGTCTACTGTTCGACGACTTGTAAAATCGAAGTGCATGAATCTCGCTAGTTTCGTTCTAAAACGATGTATCCGGTTGTTTTGAGCCGGAGTACAAGTTTTCGCGCAGTCTACTCTTCGACGACTTGTAAAATCAAAGTGCGTAAATCTCGCTAGTTTCGATCTAAAACGATGTATACCGTGTTTTTGAGCTGGAATACAAGTTTTCGCGCCGTTCAGAGAGAAAACGTTTACACCTTTCTCTCGTCTACTCTTCGATGACTTGTAAAATCGATGTTCGTGAATTTTGCTAGTTTCGATCTAAAACGATGTATCCCGATGTTTTGAGCCGGAATACAAGTTTTCGCACAGTTCTGAGAAAAAGTTTACAGCTCTCTATCGTCTACTCTACGACGACTTGTAAAATAAAAGTGCGTAAATCTCCCTAGTTTCGATCTAAAACGATGTATCCCGTTGTTTTGAGAGAAAAAGTTTACACCTTTCTCTCGTCTACTCTTCAACGATTTGTAAAATCGATGTTCATGAATCTTGCTAGTTTCAATCTAAAACGATGTATGCCGTTGTTTTGAGCCGGAATGCAAGTTTTCTCGCAGTTCTGAGAGAAAAAGTTTACAGCTCTCTCTCGTCTACTCTTCAACGACATTTAAAATCGAAGTGCGTAAATCTCGCTAGTTTCGATCTAAAACGATGTACCCCGTTGTTTTGAGCTGGAATACAACTTTTCGCGCAGTTATGAGAGAAAAAGTTTAGACCTTTCTCTCGTCTACTCTTCTACGACTTGTAAAATCGATGTTCGTGAATCTCCCTAGTTTTGATCTAACACGATGTATCCCGTTGTTTTGAGCTGGAATACAAGTTCTCGCGCAGTTCCGAGAGAAAAAGTTTACATCTTTCTCTCGTCTACTCTTCGACAAGTTGTAAAATCGAAGTGCATGAATCTCGCTAGTTTCGTTCTAAAACGATGTATCCCGTTGTTTTGAGCCGGAGTACAAGTTTTCGCGCAATCTACTCTTCGACGACTTGTAAAATCAAAGTGCATAAATCTCGCTAGTTTCGATCTAAAACGATGTATTTCGTTGTTTTGAGCCGGAATACAAGTTTTCGCGCAGTTCTCAGAGAAAAAGTTTACACCTTTCTCTCGTCTACTCATCGACAACTTGTAAAATCGATGTTCGTGAATCTCGCTAGTTTCTATCTAAAACGATGTACCCCGTTGTTTTGAGCTGGAATACAACTTTTCGCGCAGTTATGAGAGAAAAAGTTTAGACCTTTATCTCGTCTACTCTTCTACGACTTGTAAAATCAATGTTCGTGAGTTTTGCTAGTTTCGATCTAAAACGATGTATCCCGATGTTTTGAGCCAGAATACGAGTTTTAGCGCCGTTCTGAGAGAAAAAGTTTACAGCTTTTTCTCGTCTAGCCTTGGACGACTTGTAAAATCAAAGTGCGTAAATCACGCTAGTTTTGATCTAAAACGATATATCCCGTTGTTTTGAGCCGGAATACAAGTTTTCGCGCAGTTCTGAGAGAAAAAGTTTACAGCTGCCTCTCGTCTACTCTTTGACGACTTGTATAATCGATGTTCGTGAACCTCGCTGGTATCGATCTAAACCGATGTATTATCCGTTGTTTTGAGCCAGAATACAAGTTTTCGCGCAGTTCCGAGAGAAAAAGTTTACACCTTTCTCTCGTCTACTGTTCGACGACTTGTAAAATCGAAGTGCATGAATCTCGCTAGTTTCGTTCTAAAACGATGTATCCGGTTGTTTTGAGCCGGAGTACAAGTTTTCGCGCAGTCTACTCTTCGACGACTTGTAAAATCAAAGTGCGTAAATCTCGCTAGTTTCGATCTAAAACGATGTATACCGTGTTTTTGAGCTGGAATACAAGTTTTCGCGCCGTTCAGAGAGAAAACGTTTACACCTTTCTCTCGTCTACTCTTCGATGACTTGTAAAATCGATGTTCGTGAATTTTGCTAGTTTCGATCTAAAACGATGTATCCCGATGTTTTGAGCCGGAATACAAGTTTTCGCACAGTTCTGAGAAAAAGTTTACAGCTCTCTATCGTCTACTCTACGACGACTTGTAAAATAAAAGTGCGTAAATCTCCCTAGTTTCGATCTAAAACGATGTATCCCGTTGTTTTGAGAGAAAAAGTTTACACCTTTCTCTCGTCTACTCTTCAACGATTTGTAAAATCGATGTTCATGAATCTTGCTAGTTTCAATCTAAAACGATGTATGCCGTTGTTTTGAGCCGGAATGCAAGTTTTCTCGCAGTTCTGAGAGAAAAAGTTTACAGCTCTCTCTCGTCTACTCTTCAACGACATTTAAAATCGAAGTGCGTAAATCTCGCTAGTTTCGATCTAAAACGATGTACCCCGTTGTTTTGAGCTGGAATACAACTTTTCGCGCAGTTATGAGAGAAAAAGTTTAGACCTTTCTCTCGTCTACTCTTCTACGACTTGTAAAATCGATGTTCGTGAGTGTTGCTAGTTTCGATCTAAAACGATGTATCCCGATGTTTTGAGCCGGAATACGAGTTTTAGCGCCGTTCTGAGAGAAAAAGTTTACAGCTTTTTCTCGTCTAGCCTTGGACGACTTGTAAAATCAAAGTGCGTAAATCACGCTAGTTTTGATCTAAAACGATATATCCCGTTGTTTTGAGCCGGAGTACAAGTTTTCGCGCAGTCTACTCTTCGACGACTTGTAAAATCAAAGTGCGTAAATCTCGCTAGTTTCGATCTAAAACGATGTATACCGTGTTTTTGAGCTGGAATACAAGTTTTCGCGCCGTTCTGAGAGAAAAGGTTTACACCTTTCTCTCGTCTACTCTTCGATGACTTGTAAAATCGATGTTCGTGAATTTTGCTAGTTTCGATCTAAAACGATGTATCCCGATGTTTTGAGCCGGAATACAAGTTTTCGCACAGTTCTCAAAGAAAAAGTTTACACCTTTCTCTCGTCTACTCATCGACGACTTGTAAAATCGATGTTCGTGAATCTCGCTAGTTTCGATCTAAAACGATGTACACCGTGTTTTTGAGCTGGAATACAAGTTTTCCCGCAGTTCTGAGAGAAAAAGTTTAGACCTTTCACTCGTCTACTCTTCAACGATTTGTAAAATCGATGTTCATGAATCTTGCTAGTTTGGATCTAAAACGATGTATGCCGTTGTTTTGAGCCGGAATACAAGTTTTCTCGCAGTTCTGAGAGAAAAAGTTTACAGCTCTCTCTCGTCTACTCTTCGTCGACATGTAAAATCGAAGTGCGTAAATCTCGCTAGTTTCGATCTAAAACGATGTATCCAGTTGTTTTGAGCTGGAATATAAGTTTTCGCGCAGTTCTGAGAGAAAAAGTTTACACCTTTCTCTCGTCTACTCATCGACAACTTGTAAAATCGATGTTCGTGAATCTCGCTAGTTTCGATCTAAAACGATGTATCCCGTTGTTTTGAGCCAGAGTACAAGTTTTCGCGCAGTCTACTCTTCGACGACTTGTAAAATCAAATTGCGTAAATCTCGCTAGTTTCAATCTAAAACGATGTATCCCGTTGTTTTGAGCCGGAATACAAGTTTTCGCGCAGTTCTGAGAGAAAAAGTTTACACCTTTCTCTCGTCTACTCTTCGACAATTTGTAAAATCGATGTTCGAGAATCTTGCTAGTTTCGATCTATAACGATGTATGCCGTTGTTTTGAACCGGAATATAACTTTTCGCGCAGTTCTGAAAGAAAAAGTTTACACCTTTCTCTCGTCTACTCATCGACGACTTGTATAACAGATGTTCGTGAATCTCGCTAGTTTCGATCTAAAACGATGCATACCGTGTTTTTGAGCTAAAATACAAGTTTTCGCGCAGTTCTGAGAGAAAAAGTTTACACCTTTCTCTCGTCTACTCATCGACAACTTTAAAATCGATGTTCGTGAATCTCGCTAGTTTTGATCTAAAACGATGTATCTCGTTGTTTTGAGCTGGAATACAAGTTTTCGCGCAGTTATGAGAGAAAAAGTTTATACCTTTCTCTCGTCTACTCATCGACGACTTGTAAAATCGATGTTCGTGAATCTCCCTAGTTTTGATCTAACACGATGTATCCCGTTGTTTTGAGCTGGAATACAAGTTCTCGCGCAGTTCCGAGAGAAAAAGTTTACATCTTTCTCTCGTCTACTCTTCGACAAGTTGTAAAATCGAAGTGCATGAATCTCGCTAGTTTCGTTCTAAAACGATGTATCCCGTTGTTTTGAGCCGGAGTACAAGTTTTCGCGCAATCTACTCTTCGACGACTTGTAAAATCAAAGTGCATAAATCTCGCTAGTTTCGATCTAAAACGATGTATTTCGTTGTTTTGAGCCGGAATACAAGTTTTCGCGCAGTTCTCAGAGAAAAAGTTTACACCTTTCTCTCGTCTACTCATCGACAACTTGTAAAATCGATGTTCGTGAATCTCGCTAGTTTCTATCTAAAACGATGTACCCCGTTGTTTTGAGCTGGAATACAACTTTTCGCGCAGTTATGAGAGAAAAAGTTTAGACCTTTATCTCGTCTACTCTTCTACGACTTGTAAAATCAATGTTCGTGAGTTTTGCTAGTTTCGATCTAAAACGATGTATCCCGATGTTTTGAGCCAGAATACGAGTTTTAGCGCCGTTCTGAGAGAAAAAGTTTACAGCTTTTTCTCGTCTAGCCTTGGACGACTTGTAAAATCAAAGTGCGTAAATCACGCTAGTTTTGATCTAAAACGATATATCCCGTTGTTTTGAGCCGGAATACAAGTTTTCGCGCAGTTCTGAGAGAAAAAGTTTACAGCTGCCTCTCGTCTACTCTTTGACGACTTGTATAATCGATGTTCGTGAACCTCGCTGGTATCGATCTAAACCGATGTATTATCCGTTGTTTTGAGCCAGAATACAAGTTTTCGCGCAGTTCCGAGAGAAAAAGTTTACACCTTTCTCTCGTCTACTGTTCGACGACTTGTAAAATCGAAGTGCATGAATCTCGCTAGTTTCGTTCTAAAACGATGTATCCGGTTGTTTTGAGCCGGAGTACAAGTTTTCGCGCAGTCTACTCTTCGACGACTTGTAAAATCAAAGTGCGTAAATCTCGCTAGTTTCGATCTAAAACGATGTATACCGTGTTTTTGAGCTGGAATACAAGTTTTCGCGCCGTTCAGAGAGAAAACGTTTACACCTTTCTCTCGTCTACTCTTCGATGACTTGTAAAATCGATGTTCGTGAATTTTGCTAGTTTCGATCTAAAACGATGTATCCCGATGTTTTGAGCCGGAATACAAGTTTTCGCACAGTTCTGAGAAAAAGTTTACAGCTCTCTATCGTCTACTCTACGACGACTTGTAAAATAAAAGTGCGTAAATCTCCCTAGTTTCGATCTAAAACGATGTATCCCGTTGTTTTGAGAGAAAAAGTTTACACCTTTCTCTCGTCTACTCTTCAACGATTTGTAAAATCGATGTTCATGAATCTTGCTAGTTTCAATCTAAAACGATGTATGCCGTTGTTTTGAGCCGGAATGCAAGTTTTCTCGCAGTTCTGAGAGAAAAAGTTTACAGCTCTCTCTCGTCTACTCTTCAACGACATTTAAAATCGAAGTGCGTAAATCTCGCTAGTTTCGATCTAAAACGATGTACCCCGTTGTTTTGAGCTGGAATACAACTTTTCGCGCAGTTATGAGAGAAAAAGTTTAGACCTTTCTCTCGTCTACTCTTCTACGACTTGTAAAATCGATGTTCGTGAGTGTTGCTAGTTTCGATCTAAAACGATGTATCCCGATGTTTTGAGCCGGAATACGAGTTTTAGCGCCGTTCTGAGAGAAAAAGTTTACAGCTTTTTCTCGTCTAGCCTTGGACGACTTGTAAAATCAAAGTGCGTAAATCACGCTAGTTTTGATCTAAAACGATATATCCCGTTGTTTTGAGCCGGAGTACAAGTTTTCGCGCAGTCTACTCTTCGACGACTTGTAAAATCAAAGTGCGTAAATCTCGCTAGTTTCGATCTAAAACGATGTATACCGTGTTTTTGAGCTGGAATACAAGTTTTCGCGCCGTTCTGAGAGAAAAGGTTTACACCTTTCTCTCGTCTACTCTTCGATGACTTGTAAAATCGATGTTCGTGAATTTTGCTAGTTTCGATCTAAAACGATGTATCCCGATGTTTTGAGCCGGAATACAAGTTTTCGCACAGTTCTGAGAAAAAGTTTACAGCTCTCTATCGTCTACTCTACGACGACTTGTAAAATAAAAGTGCGTAAATCTCCCTAGTTTCGATCTAAAACGATGTATCCCGTTGTTTTGAGCTGGAATACAAGTTTTCGCGCAGTCTACTCTTCGACAACTTGTAATATCAAAGTGCGTAAATCTCGCTAGTTTCGATCTAAAACGATGTATCCCGTTGTTTTGAGCCGGAATACAAGTTTTCGCGCAGTTCTGAGAGAAAAAGTTTACAGCTCTCTATCTTCGACTCTACGACGGCTTGTAAAATCAAATTGCGTAAATCTCGCTAGTTTCGATCTAAAACGATGTATACCGTGTTTTTGAGCTGGAATACAAGTTTTCGCGCAGTTCTGAGAGAAAAAGTTTACACCTTTCTCTCGTCTACTCTTCAACGATTTGTAAAATCGATGTTCATGAATCTTGCTAGTTTCAATCTAAAACGATGTATGCCGTTGTTTTGAGCCGGAATGCAAATTTTCTCGCAGTTCTGAGAGAAAAAGTTTACAGCTCTCTCTCGTCTACTCTTCAACGACATTTAAAATCGAAGTGCGTAAATCTCGCTAGTTTCAATCTAAAACGATGTATCCCGTTGTTTTGAGCTGAAATATAAGTTTTCGCGCAGTTCTGAGAGAAAATTTTACACCTTTTTCCCGTCTACTCATCGACAACTTGTAAAATCGATGTTCGAGAATCTTGCTAGTTTCGATCTATAACGATGTATGCCGTTGTTTTGAACCGGAATATAAATTTCGCGCAGTTCTGAAAGAAAAAGTTTACACCTTTCTCTCGTCTACTCATCGACGACTTGTATAATCGATGTTCGTAAATCTCGCTAGTTTCGATTTAAAACGATGTGTCCCGTTGTTTTGAGCCGGAATCTAAGTTTTCGCGCAGTTATGAGAGAAAAAGTTTACACCTTTCTCTCGTCTACTCTTCGAAGACTTGTAAAATCGATGTTCGTGAGTTTTGCTAGTTTCGATCTAAAACGATGTATCCCGATGTTTTGAGCCGGAATACGAGTTTTAGCGCCGTTCTGAGAGACAATTTTACAGCTTTTTCTCGTCTAGCCTTGGACGACTTGTAAAATCAAAGTGCGTAAATCTCGCTAGTTTTGATCTAAAACGATATATCCCGTTGTTTTGAGCCGGAATACAAGTTTTCGCGCAGTTCTGAGAGAAAACGTTTACAGCTGTCTCTCGTCTACTTTTTGACGACTTGTATAATCGATGTTCGTGAACCTCGCTAGTATCGATCTAAACCGATGTATTATCCATTGTTTTGAGACAGAATACAAGTTTTCGCGCAGTTCCGAGAGAAAAAGTTTACACCTTTCTCTCGTCTACTCTTCGACGACTTGTAAAATCGAAGTGCATGAATCTCGCTAGTTTCGTTCTAAAACGATGTATCCGGTTGTTTTGAGCCGGAGTACAAGTTTTCGCGCAGTCTCCTCTTCGATGACTTGTAAAATCAAAGTGCGTAAATCTCGCTAGTTTCGATCTAAAACGATGTATATCGTGTTTTTGAGCTGGAATACAAGTTTTCTCGCAGTTCTGAGAGAAAAAGTTTACAGCTCTCTTTCGTCTACTCTTCAGCGACATTTAAAATCGAAGTGCGTAAATCTCGCTAGTTTCGATCTAGAACGATGTATCCCGTTGTTTTGAGCTGGAATATAAGTTTTCGCGCAGTTCTGAGAGAAAAAGTTTACACCTTTCTCTCGTCTACTCATCGACAACTTGTAAAATCAATGTTCGAGAATCTTGCTAGTTTCGATCTATAACGATGTATGCCGTTGTTTTGAACCTGAAATAACTTTTCGCGCAGTTCTGAAAGAAAAAGTTTACACCTTTCTCTCGTCTACTCATCGACGACTTGTATATTCGATGTTCGTAAATCTCGCTAGTTTCAATTTAAAACGATGTGTCCCGTTGTTTTGAGCCGGAATCTAAGTTTTCGCGCAGTTATGAGAGAAAAAGTTTACACCTTTCTCTCGTCTACTCTCGAAGACTTGTAAAATCGATGTTCGTGAGTTTTGCTAGTTTCGATCTAAAACGATGTATCCTGTTGTTTTGAGCCGGAATACAAGTTTTCGCGCAGTTCTGATAGAAAAAGTTTACAGCTCTCTATCGTCTACTCTACGACGACTTGTAAAATCAAATTGCGTAAATCTCGCTAGTTTCGATCTAAAACGATGTATCCCGTTGTTTTGAGCCGAAACACAAGTTTTCGCGCAGTTCTCAAAGAAAAAGTTTACACCTTTCTCTCGTCTACTCATCGACGACTTGTATAATCGATGTTCGTAAATCTCGCTAGTTTCGATTTAAAACGATGTGTCCCGTTGTTTTGAGCCGGAATCTAAGTTTTCGCGCAGTTATGAGAGAAAAAGTTTACACCTTTCTCTCGTCTACTCTTCGAAGACTTGTAAAATCGATGTTCGTGAGTTTTGCTAGTTTCGATCTAAAACGATGTATCCCGATGTTTTGAGCCGGAATACGAGTTTTAGCGCCGTTCTGAGAGACAATTTTACAGCTTTTTCACGTCTAGCCTTGGACGACTTGTAAAATCAAAGTGCGTAAATCTCGCTAGTTTTGATCTAAAACGATATATCCCGTTGTTTTGAGCCGGAATACAAGTTTTCGCGCAGTTCTGAGAGAAAACGTTTACAGCTGTCTCTCGTCTACTTTTTGACGACTTGTATAATCGATGTTCGTGAACCTCGCTAGTATCGATCTAAACCGATGTATTATCCATTGTTTTGAGACAGAATACAAGTTTTCGCGCAGTTCCGAGAGAAAAAGTTTACACCTTTCTCTCGTCTACTCTTCGACGACTTGTAAAATCGAAGTGCATGAATCTCGCTAGTTTCGTTCTAAAACGATGTATCCCGTTGTTTTGAGCCGGAGTACAAGTTTTCGCGCAATCTACTCTTCGACGACTTGTAAAATCAAAGTGCATAAATCTCGCTAGTTTCGATCTAAAACGATGTATTTCGTTGTTTTGAGCCGGAATACAAGTTTTCGCGCAGTTCTCAGAGAAAAAGTTTACACCTTTCTCTCGTCTACTCTTCTACGACTTGTAAAATCGATGTTCGTGAGTGTTGCTAGTTTCGATCTAAAACGATGTATCCCGATGTTTTGAGCCGGAATACGAGTTTTAGCGCCGTTCTGAGAGAAAAAGTTTACAGCTTTTTCTCGTCTAGCCTTGGACGACTTGTAAAATCAAAGTGCGTAAATCACGCTAGTTTTGATCTAAAACGATATATCCCGTTGTTTTGAGCCGGAGTACAAGTTTTCGCGCAGTCTACTCTTCGACGACTTGTAAAATCAAAGTGCGTAAATCTCGCTAGTTTCGATCTAAAACGATGTATACCGTGTTTTTGAGCTGGAATACAAGTTTTCGCGCCGTTCTGAGAGAAAAGGTTTACACCTTTCTCTCGTCTACTCTTCGATGACTTGTAAAATCGATGTTCGTGAATTTTGCTAGTTTCGATCTAAAACGATGTATCCCGATGTTTTGAGCCGGAATACAAGTTTTCGCACAGTTCTGAGAAAAAGTTTACAGCTCTCTATCGTCTACTCTACGACGACTTGTAAAATAAAAGTGCGTAAATCTCCCTAGTTTCGATCTAAAACGATGTATCCCGTTGTTTTGAGCTGGAATACAAGTTTTCGCGCAGTCTACTCTTCGACAACTTGTAATATCAAAGTGCGTAAATCTCGCTAGTTTCGATCTAAAACGATGTATCCCGTTGTTTTGAGCCGGAATACAAGTTTTCGCGCAGTTCTGAGAGAAAAAGTTTACAGCTCTCTATCTTCGACTCTACGACGGCTTGTAAAATCAAATTGCGTAAATCTCGCTAGTTTCGATCTAAAACGATGTATACCGTGTTTTTGAGCTGGAATACAAGTTTTCGCGCAGTTCTGAGAGAAAAAGTTTACACCTTTCTCTCGTCTACTCTTCAACGATTTGTAAAATCGATGTTCATGAATCTTGCTAGTTTCAATCTAAAACGATGTATGCCGCTGTTTTGAGCCGGAATGCAAATTTTCTCGCAGTTCTGAGAGAAAAAGTTTACAGCTCTCTCTCGTCTACTCTTCAACGACATTTAAAATCGAAGTGCGTAAATCTCGCTAGTTTCGATCTAAAACGATGTATCCCGTTGTTTTGAGCTGAAATATAAGTTTTCGCGCAGTTCTGAGAGAAAATTTTACACCTTTTTCTCGTCTACTCATCGACAACTTGTAAAATCGATGTTCGAGAATCTTGCTAGTTTCGATCTATAACGATGTATGCCGTTGTTTTGAACCGGAATATAAATTTCGCGCAGTTCTGAAAGAAAAAGTTTACACCTTTCTCTCGTCTACTCATCGACGACTTGTATAATCGATGTTCGTAAATCTCGCTAGTTTCGATTTAAAACGATGTGTCCCGTTGTTTTGAGCCGGAATCTAAGTTTTCGCGCAGTTATGAGAGAAAAAGTTTACACCTTTCTCTCGTCTACTCTTCGAAGACTTGTAAAATCGATGTTCGAGAGTTTTGCTAGTTTCGATCTAAAACGATGTATCCCGATGTTTTGAGCCGGAATACGAGTTTTAGCGCTGTTCTGAGAGACAATTTTACAGCTTTTTCTCGTCTAGCCTTGGACGACTTGTAAAATCAAAGTGCGTAAATCTCGCTAGTTTTGATCTAAAACGATATATCCCGTTGTTTTGAGCCGGAATACAAGTTTTCGCGCAGTTCTGAGAGAAAACGTTTACAGCTGTCTCTCGTCTACTTTTTGACGACTTGTATAATCGATGTTCGTGAACCTCGCTAGTATCGATCTAAACCGATGTATTATCCATTGTTTTGAGACAGAATACAAGTTTTCGCGCAGTTCCGAGAGAAAAAGTTTACACCTTTCTCTCGTCTACTCTTCGACGACTTGTAAAATCGAAGTGCATGAATCTCGCTAGTTTCGTTCTAAAACGATGTATCCGGTTGTTTTGAGCCGGAGTACAAGTTTTCGCGCAGTCTCCTCTTCGATGACTTGTAAAATCAAAGTGCGTAAATCTCGCTAGTTTCGATCTAAAACGATGTATATCGTGTTTTTGAGCTGGAATACAAGTTTTCTCGCAGTTCTGAGAGAAAAAGTTTACAGCTCTCTTTCGTCTACTCTTCAACGACATTTAAAATCGAAGTGCGTAAATCTCGCTAGTTTCGATCTAGAACGATGTATCCCGTTGTTTTGAGCTGGAATATAAGTTTTCGCGCAGTTCTGAGAGAAAAAGTTTACACCTTTCTCTCGTCTACTCATCGACAACTTGTAAAATCAATGTTCGAGAATCTTGCTAGTTTCGATCTATAACGATGTATGCCGTTGTTTTGAACCTGAAATAACTTTTCGCGCAGTTCTGAAAGAAAAAGTTTACACCTTTCTCTCGTCTACTCATCGACGACTTGTATATTCGATGTTCGTAAATCTCGCTAGTTTCAATTTAAAACGATGTGTCCCGTTGTTTTGAGCCGGAATCTAAGTTTTCGCGCAGTTATGAGAGAAAAAGTTTACACCTTTCTCTCGTCTACTCTCGAAGACTTGTAAAATCGATGTTCGTGAGTTTTGCTAGTTTCGATCTAAAACGATGTATCCTGTTGTTTTGAGCCGGAATACAAGTTTTCGCGCAGTTCTGATAGAAAAAGTTTACAGCTCTCTATCGTCTACTCTACGACGACTTGTAAAATCAAATTGCGTAAATCTCGCTAGTTTCGATCTAAAACGATGTATCCCGTTGTTTTGAGCCGAAACACAAGTTTTCGCGCAGTTCTCAAAGAAAAAGTTTACACCTTTCTCTCGCCTACTCATCGACGACTTGTAAAATCGATGTTCGTGAATCTCGCTAGTTTCGATCTAAAACGATGTATACCGTGTTTTTGAGCTGGAATACAAGTTTTCCCGCAGTTCTGAGAGAAAAAGTTTACACCTTTCACTCGTCTACTCTTCAACGATTTGTAAAATCGATGTTCATGAATTTTGCTAGTTTCGATCTAAAACGATGTATGCCGTTGTTTTGAGCCGGAATACAAGTTTTCTCGCAGTTCTGAGAGAAAAAGTTTACAGCTCTCTCTCGTCTACTCTTCGTCGACATGTAAAATCGAAGTGCGTAAATCTCGCTAGTTTCGATCTAAAACGATGTATCCAGTTGTTTTGAGCTGGAATATAAGTTTTCGCGCAGTTCTGAGAGAAAAAGTTTACACCTTTCTCTCGTCTACTCATCGACAACTTGTAAAATCGATGTTCGTGAATCTCGCTAGTTTCGATCTAAAACGATGTATCCCGTTGTTTTGAGCCAGAGTACAAGTTTTCGCGCAGTCTACTCTTCGACGACTTGTAAAATCAAATTGCGTAAATCTCGCTAGTTTCAATCTAAAACGATGTATCCCGTTGTTTTGAGCCGGAATACAAGTTTTCGCGCAGTTCTGAGAGAAAAAGTTTACAACTTTCTCTCGTCTACTCTTCGACAATTGCTAAAATCGATGTTCGAGAATCTTGCTAGTTTCGATCTATAACGATGTATGCCGTTGTTTTGAACCGGAATATAACTTTTCGCGCAGTTCTGAAAGAAAAAGTTTACACCTTTCTCTCGTCTACTCATCGACGACTTGTATAATAGATGTTCGTGAATCTCGCTAGTTTCGATCTAAAACGATGCATACCGTGTTTTTGAGCTAAAATACAAGTTTTCGCGCAGTTCTGAGAGAAAAAGTTTACACCTTTCTCTCGTCTACTCATCGACAACTTTAAAATCGATGTTCGTGAATCTCGCTAGTTTTGATCTAAAACGATGTATCTCGTTGTTTTGAGCTGGAATACAAGTTTTCGCGCAGTTATGAGAGAAAAAGTTTATACCTTTCTCTCGTCTACTCATCGACGACTTGTAAAATCGATGTTCGTGAATCTCCCTAGTTTTGATCTAACACGATGTATCCCGTTGTTTTGAGCTGGAATACAAGTTCTCGCGCAGTTCTGAGAGAAAAAGTTTACATCTTTCTCTCGTCTACTCTTCGACAAGTTGTAAAATCGAAGTGCATGAATCTCGCTAGTTTCGTTCTAAAACGATGTATCCCGTTGTTTTGAGCCGGAGTACAAGTTTTCGCGCAATCTACTCTTCGACGACTTGTAAAATCAAAGTGCGTAAATCTCGCTAGTTTCGATCTAAAACGATGTATTCCGTTGTGTTGAGCCGGAATACATGTTTTCGCGCAGTTCTCAGAGAAAAAGTTTACACCTTTCTCTCGTCTACTCATCGACAACTTGTAAAATCGATGTTCGTGAATCTCGCTAGTTTCTATCTAAAACGATGTACCCCGTTGTTTTGAGCTGGAATACAACTTTTCGCGCAGTTATGAGAGAAAAAGTTTAGACCTTTCTCTCGTCTACTCTTCTACGACTTGTAAAATCGATGTTCGTGAATTTTGCTAGTTTCGATCTAAAACGATGTATCCCGATGTTTTGAGCCGGAATACAAGTTTTCGCACAGTTCTGAGAAAAAGTTTACAGCTCTCTATCGTCTACTCTACGACGACTTGTAAAATAAAAGTGCGTAAATCTCCCTAGATTCGATCTAAAACGATGTATCCCGTTGTTTTGAGCCGGAATACAAGTTTTCGCGCAGTTCTGAGAGAAAAAGTTTACAGCTCTCTATCTTCTACTCTACGACGACTTGTAAAATCAAATTGCGTAAATCTCGCTAGTTTCGATCTAAAACGATGTATACCGTGTTTTTGAGCTGGAATACAAGTTTTCGCGCAGTTCTGAGAGAAAAAGTTTACACCTTTCTCTCGTCTACTCTTCAACGATTTGTAAAATCGATGTTCATGAATCTTGCTAGTTTCAATCTAAAACGATGTATGCCGTTGTTTTGAGCCGGAATGCAAGTTTTCTCGCAGTTCTGAGAGAAAAAGTTTACAGCTCTCTCTCGTCTACTCTTCAACGACATTTAAAATCGAAGTGCGTAAATCTCGCTAGTTTCGATCTAAAACGATGTATCCCGTTGTTTTGAGCTGGAATATAAGTTTTCGCGCAGTTCTGAGAGAAAATTTTACACCTTTTTCTCGTCTACTCATCGACAACTTGTAAAATCGATGTTCGAGAATCTTGCTAGTTTCGATCTATAACGATGTATGCCGTTGTTTTGAACCGGAATATAACTTTTCGCGCAGTTCTGAAAGAAAAAGTTTACACCTTTCTCTCGTCTACTCATCGACGACTTGTATAATCGATGTTCGTAAATCTCGCTAGTTTCGATTTAAAACGATGTGTCCCGTTGTTTTGAGCCGGAATCTAAGTTTTCGCGCAGTTCCGAGAGAAAAAGTTTACACCTTTCTCTCGTCTACTCTTCGACGACTTGTAAAATCGAAGTGCATGAATCTCGCTAGTTTCGTTCTAAAACGATGTATCTCGTTGTTTTGAGCTGGAATACAAGTTTCCGCGCAGTTATGAGAGAAAAAGTTTATACCTTTCTCTCGTCTACTCATCGACGACTTGTAAAATCGATGTTCGTGAATCTCCCTAGTTTTGATCTAACACGATGTATCCCGTTGTTTTGAGCTGGAATACAAGTTCTCGCGCAGTTCTGAGAGAAAAAGTTTACATCTTTCTCTCGTCTACTCTTCGACAAGTTGTAAAATCGAAGTGCATGAATCTCGCTAGTTTCGTTCTAAAACGATGTATCCCGTTGTTTTGAGCTGGAGTACAAGTTTTCGCGCAATCTACTCTTCGACGACTTGTAAAATCAAAGTGCGTAAATCTCGCTAGTTTCGATCTAAAACAATGTATTCCGTTGTTTTGAGCCGGAATACATGTTTTCGCGCAGTTCTCAGAGAAAAAGTTTACACCTTTCTCTCGTCTACTCATCGACAACTTGTAAAATCGATGTTCGTGAATCTCGCTAGTTTCTATCTAAAACGATGTACCCCGTTGTTTTGAGCTGGAATACAACTTTTCGCGCAGTTATGAGAGAAAAAGTTTAGACCTTTCTTTCGTCTACTCTTCTACGACTTGTAAAATCGATGTTCGTAAATCTCGCTAGTTTCAATTTAAAACGATGTGTCCCGTTGTTTTGAGCCGGAATCTAAGTTTTCGCGCAGTTCTCAAAGAAAAAGTTTACACCTTTCTCTCATCTACTCATCGACGACTTGTAAAATCGATGTTCGTGAATCTCGCTAGTTTCGATCTAAAACGATGTATACCGTGTTTTTGAGCTGGAATACAAGTTTTCCCGCAGTTCTGAGAGAAAAAGTTTACACCTTTCACTCGTCTACTCTTCAACGATTTGTAAAATCGATGTTCATGAATCTTGCTAGTTTCGATCTAAAACGATGTATGCCGTTGTTTTGAGCCGGAATACAAGTTTTCTCGCAGTTCTGAGAGAAAAAGTTTACAGCTCTCTCTCGTCTACTCTTCGTCGACATGTAAAATCGAAGTGCGTAAATCTCGCTAGTTTCGATCTAAAACGATGTATCCAGTTGTTTTGAGCTGGAATATAAGTTTTCGCGCAGTTCTGAGAGAAAACGTTTACACCTTTCTCTCGTCTACTCATCGACAACTTGTAAAATCGATGTTCGTGAATCTCGCTAGTTTCGATCTAAAACGATGTATCCCGTTGTTTTGAGCCAGAGTACAAGTTTTCGCGCAGTCTACTCTTCGACGACTTGTAAAATCAAATTGCGTAAATCTCGCTAGTTTAAATCTAAAACGATGTATCCCGTTGTTTTGAGCCGGAATACAAGTTTTCGCGCAGTTCTGAGAGAAAAAGTTTACACCTTTCTCTCGTCTACTCTTCGACAATTTGTAAAATCGATGTTCGAGAATCTTGCTAGTTTCGATCTATAACGATGTATGCCGTTGTTTTGAACCGGAATATAACTTTTCGCGCAGTTCTGAAAGAAAAAGTTTACACCTTTCTCTCGTCTACTCATCGACGACTTGTATAATAGATGTTCGTGAATCTCGCTAGTTTCGATCTAAAACGATGCATACCGTGTTTTTGAGCCGGAGTACAAGTTTTCGCGCAATCTACTCTTCGACGACTTATAAAATCAAAGTGTGTAAATCTCGCTAGTTTCGATCTAAAACGATGTATTCCGTTGTTTTGAGCCGGAATACATGTTTTCGCGCAGTTCTCAGAGAAAAAGTTTACACCTTTCTCTCGTCTACTCATCGACAACTTGTAAAATCGATGTTCGTGAATCTCGCTAGTTTCTATCTAAAACGATGTACCCCGTTGTTTTGAGCTGGAATACAACTTTTCGCGCAGTTATGAGAGAAAAAGTTTAGACCTTTCTCTCGTCTACTCTTCTACGACTTGTAAAATCAATGTTCGTGAGTTTTGCTAGTTTCGATCTAAAACGATGTATCCCGATGTTTTGAGCCGGAATACGAGTTTTAGCGCCGTTCTGAGAGAAAAAGTTTACAGCTTTTTCTCGTCTAGCCTTGGACGACTTGTAAAATCAAAGTGCGTAAATCACGCTAGTTTTGATCTAAAACGATATATCCCGTTGTTTTGAGCCGGAATACAAGTTTTCGCGCAGTTCTGAGAGAAAAAGTTTACAGCTGCCTCTCGTCTACTCTTTGACGACTTGTATGATCGATGTTCGTGAACCTCGCTGGTATCGATCTAAACCGATGTATTATCCGTTGTTTTGAGCCAGAATACAAGTTTTCGCGCAGTTCCGAGAGAAAAAGTTTACACCTTTCTCTCGTCTACTGTTCGACGACTTGTAAAATCGAAGTGCATGAATCTCGCTAGTTTCGTTCTAAAACGATGTATCCGGTTGTTTTGAGCCGGAGTACAAGTTTTCGCGCAGTCTACTCTTCGACGACTTGTAAAATCAAAGTGCGTAAATCTCGCTAGTTTCGATCTAAAACGATGTATACCGTGTTTTTGAGCTGGAATACAAGTTTTCGCGCCGTTCTGAGAGAAAACGTTTACACATTTCTCTCGTCTACTCTTCGATGACTTGTAAAATCGATGTTCGTGAATTTTGCTAGTTTCGATCTAAAACGATGTATCCCGATGTTTTGAGCCGGAATACAAGTTTTCGCACAGTTCTGAGAAAAAGTTTACAGCTCTCTATCGTCTACTCTACGACGACTTGTAAAATAAAAGTGCGTAAATCTCCCTAGTTTCGATCTAAAACGATGTATCCCGTTGTTTTGAGCCGGAATACAAGTTTTCGCGCAGTTCTGAGAGAAAAAGTTTACAGCTCTCTATCTTCTACTCTACGACGACTTGTAAAATCAAATTGCGTAAATCTCGCTAGTTTCGATCTAAAACGATGTATACCGTGTTTTTGAGCTGGAATACAAGTTTTCGCGCAGTTCTGAGAGAAAAAGTTTACACCTTTCTCTCGTCTACTCTTCAACGATTTGTAAAATCGATGTTCATGAATCTTGCTAGTTTCAATCTAAAACGATGTATGCCGTTGTTTTGAGCCGGAATGCAAGTTTTCTCGCAGTTCTGAGAGAAAAAGTTTACAGCTCTCTCTCGTCTACTCTTCAACGACATTTAAAATCGAAGTGCGTAAATCTCGCTAGTTTCGATCTAAAACGATGTATCCCGTTGTTTTGAGCTGGAATATAAGTTTTCGCGCAGTTCTGAGAGAAAATTTTACACCTTTTTCTCGTCTACTCATCGACAACTTGTAAAATCGATGTTCGAGAATCTTGCTAGTTTCGATCTATAACGATGTATGCCGTTGTTTTGAACCGGAATATAACTTTTCGCGCAGTTCTGAAAGAAAAAGTTTACACCTTTCTCTCGTCTACTCATCGACGACTTGTATAATCGATGTTCGTAAATCTCGCTAGTTTCGATTTAAAACGATGTGTCCCGTTGTTTTGAGCCGGATTCTAAGTTTTCGCGCAGTTATGAGAGAAAAAGTTTACACCTTTCTCTCGTCTACTCTTCGAAGACTTGTAAAATCGATGTTCGTGAGTTTTGCTAGTTTCGATCTAAAACGATGTATCCCGATGTTTTGAGCCGGAATACGAGTTTTAGCGCCGTTCTGAGAGAAAATTTTACAGCTTTTTCTCGTCTAGCCTTGGACGACTTGTAAAATCAAAGTGCGTAAATCTCGCTAGTTTTGATCTAAAACGATATATCCCGTTGTTTTGAGCCGGAATACAAGTTTTCGCACAGTTCTGAGAAAAAGTTTACAGCTCTCTATCGTCTACTCTACGACGACTTGTAAAATAAAAGTGCGTAAATCTCCCTAGTTTCGATCTAAAACGATGTATCCCGTTGTTTTGAGCCGGAATACAAGTTTTCGCGCAGTTCTGAGAGAAAAAGTTTACAGCTCTCTATCTTCTACTCTACGACGACTTGTAAAATCAAATTGCGTAAATCTCGCTAGTTTCGATCTAAAACGATGTATACCGTATTTTTGAGCTGGAATACAAGTTTTCGCGCAGTTCTGAGAGAAAAAGTTTACACCTTTCTCTCGTCTACTCTTCAACGATTTGTAAAATCGATGTTCATGAATCTTGCTAGTTTCAATCTAAAACGATGTATGCCGTTGTTTTGAGCCGGAATGCAAGTTTTCTCGCAGTTCTGAGAGAAAAAGTTTACAGCTCTCTCTCGTCTACTCTTCGACGACATTTAAAATCGAAGTGCGTAAATCTCGCTAGTTTCGATCTAAAACGATGTATCCCGTTGTTTTGAGCTGGAATATAAGTTTTCGCGCAGTTCTGAGAGAAAATTTTACACCTTTTTCTCGTCTACTCATCGACAACTTGTAAAATCGATGTTCGAGAATCTTGCTAGTTTCGATCTATAACGATGTATGCCGTTGTTTTGAACCGGAATATAACTTTTCGCGCAGTTCTGAAAGAAAAAGTTTACACCTTTCTCTCGTCTACTCATCGACGACTTGTATAATCGATGTTCGTAAATCTCGCTAGTTTCGATTTAAAACGATGTGTCCCGTTGTTTTGAGCCGGAATCTAAGTTTTCGCGCAGTTATGAGAGAAAAAGTTTACACCTTTCTCTCGTCTACTCTTCGAAGACTTGTAAAATCGATGTTCGTGAGTTTTGCTAGTTTCGATCTAAAACGATGTATCCCGATGTTTTGAGCCGGAATACGAGTTTTAGCGCCGTTCTGAGAGAAAATTTTACAGCTTTTTCTCGTCTAGCCTTGGACGACTTGTAAAATCAAAGTGCATAAATCTCGCTAGTTTTGATCTAAAACGATATATCCCGTTGTTTTGAGCCGGAATACAAGTTTTCGCACAGTTCTGAGAAAAAGTTTACAGCTCTCTATCGTCTACTCTACGACGACTTGTAAAATAAAAGTGCGTAAATCTCCCTAGTTTCGATCTAAAACGATGTATCCCGTTGTTTTGAGCCGGAATACAAGTTTTCGCGCAGTTCTGAGAGAAAAAGTTTACAGCTCTCTATCTTCTACTCTACGACGACTTGTAAAATCAAATTGCGTAAATCTCGCTAGTTTCGATCTAAAACGATGTATACCGTGTTTTTGAGCTGGAATACAAGTTTTCGCGCAGTTCTGAGAGAAAAAGTTTACACCTTTCTCTCGTCTACTCTTCAACGATTTGTAAAATCGATTTTCATGAATCTTGCTAGTTTCAATCTAAAACGATGTATGCCGTTGTTTTGAGCCGGAATGCAAGTTTTCTCGCAGTTCTGAGAGAAAAAGTTTACAGCTCTCTCTCGTCTACTCTTCAACGACATTTAAAATCGAAGTGCGTAAATCTCGCTAGTTTCGATCTAAAACGATGTATCCCGTTGTTTTGAGCTGGAATATAAGTTTTCGCGAAGTTCTGAGAGAAAAGTTTACACCTTTTTCTCGTCTACTCATCGACAACTTGTAAAATCGATGTTCGAGAATCTTGCTAGTTTCGATCTATAACGATGTATGCCGTTGTTTTGAACCGGAATATAACTTTTCGCGCAGTTCTGAAAGAAAAAGTTTACACCTTTCTCTCGTCTACTCATCGACGACTTGTATAATCGATGTTCGTAAATCTCGCTAGTTTCGATTTAAAACGATGTGTCCCGTTGTTTTGAGCCGGAATCTAAGTTTTCGCGCAGTTATGAGAGAAAAAGTTTACACCTTTCTCTCGTCTACTCTTCGAAGACTTGTAAAATCGATGTTCGTGAGTTTTGCTAGTTTCGATCTAAAACGATGTATCCCGATGTTTTGAGCCGGAATACGAGTTTTAGCGCCGTTCTGAGAGAAAATTTTACAGCTTTTTCTCGTCTAGCCTTGGACGACTTGTAAAATCAAAGTGCGTAAATCTCGCTAGTTTTGATCCAAAACGATATATCCCGTTGTTTTGAGCCGGAATACAAGTTTTCGCGCAGTTCTGAGAGAAAAAGTTTACACCTTTCTCTCGTCTACTCATCGACAACTTGTAAAATCGATGTTCGTGAATCTTGCTAGTTTCGATCTATAACGATGTATGCCGTTGTTTTGAGCCGGAATACAAGTTTTCGCGCTGTTCTGAAAGAAAAAGTTTACACCTTTCTCTCGTCTACTCTTCGACGACTTGTAAAATCGAAGTGCATGAATCTCACTAGTTTCGTTCTAAAACGATGTATCCGGTTGTTTTGAGCCGGAGTACAAGTTTTCGCGCAGTCTACTCTTCGACGACTTGTAAAATCAAAGTGCGTAAATCTCGCTAATTTCGATCTAAAACGAAGTAAATCGTGTTTTTGATCTGGAATACAAGTTTTCGCGCCGTTCTGAGAGAAAAAGTTGACACCTTTCTCTCGTCTACTCTTTGACGACTTGTATGATCGATGTTCGTGAACCTCGCTGGTATCGATCTAAACCGATGTATTATCCGTTGTTTTGAGCCAGAATACAAGTTTTCGCGCAGTTCCGAGAGAAAAAGTTTACACCTTTCTCTCGTCTACTGTTCGACGACTTGTAAAATCGAAGTGCATGAATCTCGCTAGTTTCGTTCTAAAACGATGTATCCGGTTGTTTTGAGCCGGAGTACAAGTTTTCGCGCAGTCTACTCTTCGACGACTTGTAAAATCAAAGTGCGTAAATCTCGCTAGTTTCGATCTAAAACGATGTATACCGTGTTTTTGAGCTGGAATACAAGTTTTCGCGCCGTTCTGAGAGAAAACGTTTACACATTTCTCTCGTCTACTCTTCGATGACTTGTAAAATCGATGTTCGTGAATTTTGCTAGTTTCGATCTAAAACGATGTATCCCGATGTTTTGAGCCGGAATACAAGTTTTCGCACAGTTCTGAGAAAAAGTTTACAGCTCTCTATCGTCTACTCTACGACGACTTGTAAAATAAAAGTGCGTAAATCTCCCTAGTTTCGATCTAAAACGATGTATCCCGTTGTTTTGAGCCGGAATACAAGTTTTCGCGCAGTTCTGAGAGAAAAAGTTTACAGCTCTCTATCTTCTACTCTACGACGACTTGTAAAATCAAATTGCGTAAATCTCGCTAGTTTCGATCTAAAACGATGTATACCGTGTTTTTGAGCTGGAATACAAGTTTTCGCGCAGTTCTGAGAGAAAAAGTTTACACCTTTCTCTCGTCTACTCTTCAACGATTTGTAAAATCGATGTTCATGAATCTTGCTAGTTTCAATCTAAAACGATGTATGCCGTTGTTTTGAGCCGGAATGCAAGTTTTCTCGCAGTTCTGAGAGAAAAAGTTTACAGCTCTCTCTCGTCTACTCTTCGACGACATTGTAAAATCGATGTGCGTAAATCTCGCTAGTTTCGATCTAAAACGATGTATCCCGTTGTTTTGAGCTGGAATACAAGTTTTCGCGCAGTTCTGAGAGAAAATGTTTACACCTTTCTCTCGTCTACTCATCGACAACTTGTAAAATCGATGTTCGAGAATCTCGCTAGTTTCGATCTATAACGATGTATCCCGTTGTTTTGAGCCGGAATACAACTTTTCGCGCAGTTCTGAAAGAAAAAGTTTACACCTTTCTCTCGTCTACTCATCGACGACTTGTATAATCGATGTTCGTAAATCTCGCTAGTTTCGATCTAAAACGATGTGTCCCGTTGTTTTGAGCCGGAATTCTAAGTTTTCGCGCAGTTCTGAGAGAAAAAGTTTACACCTTTCTCTCGTCTACTCTTCGAAGACTTGTAAAATCGATGTTCGTGAGTCTCGCTAGTTTCGATCTAAAACGATGTATCCCGTTGTTTTGAGCCGGAATACGAGTTTTCGCGCCGTTCTGAGAGAAAATGTTTACACCTTTCTCTCGTCTAGCTCTTCGGACGACTTGTAAAATCGATGTGCGTGAATCTCGCTAGTTTCGATCTAAAACGATGTATCCCGTTGTTTTGAGCCGGAATACAAGTTTTCGCGCAGTTCTGAGGAAAAAGTTTACAGCTCTCTATCGTCTACTCTACGACGACTTGTAAAATAGAAGTGCGTAAATCTCCCTAGTTTCGATCTAAAACGATGTATCCCGTTGTTTTGAGCCGGAATACAAGTTTTCGCGCAGTTCTGAGAGAAAAAGTTTACAGCTCTCTCTCGTCTACTCTTCGACGACTTGTAAAATCAAATTGCGTAAATCTCGCTAGTTTCGATCTAAAACGATGTATCCCGTTGTTTTGAGCTGGAATACAAGTTTTCGCGCAGTTCTGAGAGAAAAAGTTTACACCTTTCTCTCGTCTACTCTTCGACGACTTGTAAAATCGATGTTCATGAATCTTGCTAGTTTCAATCTAAAACGATGTATGCCGTTGTTTTGAGCCGGAATGCAAGTTTTCTCGCAGTTCTGAGAGAAAAAGTTTACAGCTCTCTCTCGTCTACTCTTCAACGACATTTAAAATCGAAGTGCGTAAATCTCGCTAGTTTCGATCTAAAACGATGTATCCCGTTGTTTTGAGCTGGAATATAAGTTTTCGCGCAGTTCTGAGAGAAAATTTTACACCTTTTTCTCGTCTACTCATCGACAACTTGTAAAATCGATGTTCGAGAATCTTGCTAGTTTCGATCTATAACGATGTATGCCGTTGTTTTGAACCGGAATATAACTTTTCGCGCAGTTCTGAAAGAAAAAGTTTACACCTTTCTCTCGTCTACTCATCGACGACTTGTATAATCGATGTTCGTAAATCTCGCTAGTTTCGATTTAAAACGATGTGTCCCGTTGTTTTGAGCCGGAATCTAAGTTTTCGCGCAGTTATGAGAGAAAAAGTTTACACCTTTCTCTCGTCTACTCTTCGAAGACTTGTAAAATCGATGTTCGTGAGTTTTGCTAGTTTCGATCTAAAACGATGTATCCCGATGTTTTGAGCCGGAATACGAGTTTTAGCGCCGTTCTGAGAGAAAATTTTACAGCTTTTTCTCGTCTAGCCTTGGACGACTTGTAAAATCAAAGTGCATAAATCTCGCTAGTTTTGATCTAAAACGATATATCCCGTTGTTTTGAGCCGGAATACAAGTTTTCGCACAGTTCTGAGAAAAAGTTTACAGCTCTCTATCGTCTACTCTACGACGACTTGTAAAATAAAAGTGCGTAAATCTCCCTAGTTTCGATCTAAAACGATGTATCCCGTTGTTTTGAGCCGGAATACAAGTTTTCGCGCAGTTCTGAGAGAAAAAGTTTACAGCTCTCTATCTTCTACTCTACGACGACTTGTAAAATCAAATTGCGTAAATCTCGCTAGTTTCGATCTAAAACGATGTATACCGTGTTTTTGAGCTGGAATACAAGTTTTCGCGCAGTTCTGAGAGAAAAAGTTTACACCTTTCTCTCGTCTACTCTTCAACGATTTGTAAAATCGATTTTCATGAATCTTGCTAGTTTCAATCTAAAACGATGTATGCCGTTGTTTTGAGCCGGAATGCAAGTTTTCTCGCAGTTCTGAGAGAAAAAGTTTACAGCTCTCTCTCGTCTACTCTTCAACGACATTTAAAATCGAAGTGCGTAAATCTCGCTAGTTTCGATCTAAAACGATGTATCCCGTTGTTTTGAGCTGGAATATAAGTTTTCGCGCAGTTCTGAGAGAAAAGTTTACACCTTTTTCTCGTCTACTCATCGACAACTTGTAAAATCGATGTTCGAGAATCTTGCTAGTTTCGATCTATAACGATGTATGCCGTTGTTTTGAACCGGAATATAACTTTTCGCGCAGTTCTGAAAGAAAAAGTTTACACCTTTCTCTCGTCTACTCATCGACGACTTGTATAATCGATGTTCGTAAATCTCGCTAGTTTCGATTTAAAACGATGTGTCCCGTTGTTTTGAGCCGGAATCTAAGTTTTCGCGCAGTTATGAGAGAAAAAGTTTACACCTTTCTCTCGTCTACTCTTCGAAGACTTGTAAAATCGATGTTCGTGAGTTTTGCTAGTTTCGATCTATAACGATGTATGCCGTTGTTTTGAGCCGGAATACAAGTTTTCGCGCTGTTCTGAAAGAAAAAGTTTACACCTTTCTCTCGTCTACTCTTCGACGACTTGTAAAATCGAAGTGCATGAATCTCACTAGTTTCGTTCTAAAACGATGTATCCGGTTGTTTTGAGCCGGAGTACAAGTTTTCGCGCAGTCTACTCTTCGACGACTTGTAAAATCAAAGTGCGTAAATCTCGCTAATTTCGATCTAAAACGAAGTAAATCGTGTTTTTGATCTGGAATACAAGTTTTCGCGCCGTTCTGAGAGAAAAAGTTGACACCTTTCTCTCGTCTACTCTTCGATGACTTGTAAAATCGATGTTCGTGAATTTTGCTAGTTTCGATCTAAAACGATGTATCCCGATGTTTTGAGCCGGAATACAAGTTTTCGCACAGTTCTGAGAGAAATAGTTTACAGCTCTACCGTCTACCCTACGACGACTTGTAAAATCAAAGTGCGTAAATCTCGCTAGTTTCGATCTAAAACAATGTATCCCGTTGTTTTGAGCTGGAATACAAGTTCTCGCGCAGTTCTGAGAGAAAAAGTTTACACCTTTCTCTCGTCTACTCTTCGACGAGTTGTAAAATTGAAGTGCATGAATCTCGCTAGTTTCGTTCTAAAACAATGTATCCCGTTGTTTTGAGCCGGAGTACAAGTTTTCGTGCAGTCTACTCTTCGACAACTTGTAAAATCAAAGTGCGTAAATCTGGCTAGTTTCGATCTAAAACGATGTATCCCGTTGTTTTGAGCCGGAATACAAGTTTTCGCGCAGTTCTGAGAGAAAAAGTTTACAGCTCTCTACCGTCTACTCTACGACGACTTGTAAAATCAAAGTGCGTAAATCTCGCTAGTTTCGATCTAAAACAATGTATCCCGTTGTTTTGAGCTGGAATACAAGTTTTCGCGCAGTTCTGAGAGAAAATTTTACACCTTTCCCTCGTCTACTCATCGACAACTTGTAAAATTGATGTTCGAGAATCTTGCTAGTTTCGATCTATAACGATGTATGCCGTTGTTTTGAACCGGAATATAACTTTTCGCGCAGTTCTGAAAGAAAAAGCTTACACCTTTCTCTCGTCTACTCTTCGACGATTTCCCCGCAGGGGGGCGCCTGCAGCTTGCAGGCGTCGCGACGGTGAGTGGCGACACCGCGGGTTCCCGAGCATCCGCAGGGACATCCCCGCAAGGGGATGATGGTGAACTGTGCATCACCACGGACCCGAGCACCCGCGCCTCGCCGTGCGTGGCATCGCCGTGTCCGGGGAAAAGGGGATCCTGGTGGTTGAGCCGATGCCGAGCGTTTGGACCCTTAAGGCCCCTTGGCAAAGGCAACACACCACTTTGGCCCCAGCTTCCTGCAGACGGCACCTCCGGCCTGACCCGACCGGGGGGAATCGGCAGTCGCCTTTTCCTATCCTCCTCTCCATCTTTCACTTTCCTATCTCTGTCTCACAACTCTCCTATATCCTACTCACTCCTTGGTTTTTCCTGTTTTCCTGGCGGCGAGGGTTAACCTTGTGTGACCAACTACCCTGAGTTGAGTCATATTTGGTTATAGTTGAGGTGTACAGCTGGCGTGGGCAGGACTTGCTTTCAAGTTCCTGTCCCGTCCCCTTGTTGGACTCCGTGGTGGGTGGCTGGCACCATGACCGAATAACTAAATTTTCTTTATGGCTCCCCCCCTTTCAAAACCTGATCGCTCTCTGAAAAGAGGGCGGAACGAAGCAACAGACTTTTTCCCGAAAAAGAAAACAACCTTCCCAAAGTTCCATGTCATACATAGTACAGTAGAAGGAAAACAGGCAAGAATACTATCACCCTTTCTTGTGTCAAAGTGCCTAACAGATGCACTGGGCCCCGGATATAAGCTATCGAAAATGGCCAGTGGCGACTTATTACTAGAAATCCGTGACCATACCCAAAACTCCAAGATCCCAGACATTCTCTCTATTGGAGACATCCCAGTCTCCATAACAGCCCACAGATCCCTCAATACCGTCCGTGGTGTCATTTCAGAAAACGACTTCATTCATCTAACAGAAAAAGAAATGCTAGAAGGTCTCAGCGACCAAAATGTCACAGATGTCTATCGAATTAAAATCCGCAAAGACAACAAAGAAATAGATACTAAACACCTGGTACTCACATTCAGCACAAGCACATTACCTGAAACCATCGAAGTCGGATACCTTAAAGTTAATGTCAGGCACTACATTCCTAACCCACGCAGATGCTTCAACTGTCAGAGATTCGGGCACGGCTCTCAGAGTTGCCGCGGCCGCAAAGCCTGTGCGAAATGCGCTTCTAAGGACCACAATTCAGAGGAATGTGACGCAGCACTGCGCTGCGCAAATTGCGAAGGAGACCACGCTGCGTACTCCAGGGCGTGTCCGTCCTGGAAAAAGGAGAAAGAAATTATCACCATAAAGACCAAAGAAAACATTTCATTTAAAGAAGCCAGGAGGCGTTTTGCACTAAACAACACATTCTCGTTCACAGCGAAACCAAACTTCGCTGATGTGGTGCGCAGGGGCGTAGCACCACACAGCACTCCGGCACCTGCCGAGGCCACTTCCACCGAGCCTATGGCAGGGCCATCCACGCCCCAGGCAGGGTCAGCGAAAGCTGCCCTGCCATTTTCACAGCAGGGAGCGCCGGTCCATGGGTCGGCATCCCGCAGGACTTCCCCCCGTCAGGGGAGGCCTGAAACTAACACAACCGCGGCTGCGCGGTCCTCCAGCACCTCTGGCGAGGTGATGGATACAACTCCCAGTCCGCCCGCTTTGCAGCGGCGGAACAGCTCTCTTGAGCGAAAAAAAGACAGACCCCTCATAACGGGCCCTGAGCATAAGTAAACGCCTTAGCGTTCTCACCCCAAAAATTAACATGGCTTTCTTAATTCAGTGGAATTGTAGAGGAATTATGCGGAACTACAGCGACGTAACACATATTTTAGGGTCAATGCTACCCACAGTTTTATGTCTTCAGGAGACCAATCTTGGTCCACAACATGTGCATATCCTTAAACATTATAACATTTTTAGACGCGATCGCGAGCAGGCAAATCGACTCTCGGGAGGCGTCGCGATTGTCCTTCAAAGCGGCGTCCCTGCTCAAGAAATCAAACTTTACACAAAACTTGAGGCAGTTGCAGTTAGCGTCGTTACCTACAAAACAATAACAATTTGCTCTTTATATCTCCCCCCACACATCACATTAACAATACAAGATTTAGAAGGCCTGATCAATGAATTGCCGGAGCCATATCTGGTAGTTGGCGATTTTAACGCTCACTCCCCGTTTTGGGGAAGCGAACGCTGTGACTCTAGGGGCAAAATAATCGAAGATTTTCTACTCTCAAATAATGTCTGTCTTTTAAACACAGGAAAGGCCACATATTGTTGCCCAAGCTCAGCAAAAATGAGCTTCCTTGATTTAGCTTTCACATCACCGTCTCTTTTTACCGATTTTAAATGGGATGTTTTAAATGATCCTCTGGGAAGTGATCACCTACCCACTGTCATCAGGCTCTCGTCTTCCACTCCACTCATCCCCACAAGACCACGGCGCTGGAAATTGCACCTCGCCGACTGGTCACTTTTTTCAGAAAGTGCCACTCTAGATAAAGAATTTTCTGAAGACCTCAGCATAGATGAAATTAATGAAAGATTTACTACATGCATAATATCTGCTGCAACACTCGCTATACCACAAACAACAGGACTCGTACAGAAGAAACACAAAGTATGGTGGACAGAAGAATGTACATTTGCAAAAAAACAGCAAAATAAAGCATGGAGCACCTTGCGCCGGTACCCCACTGCAGAGAACTTACTCATTTTTAAAAGGGCCAAGGCGAGATCGCGGTACGTGCGCAGGAATGCGGAGAAAACCTCCTGGCAGAAATATGTGTTTTCTATAAATAGTTCAATACCATCAAAGAAAATGTGGGACAAAGTTCGTAAATTCACTGGTGACCATACTTCCTTCACACTTCCGCTTTTGACAACACCCGGTACTCAAACAACATTAGAGGAACAGGCCAACATATTGGGTGAGCATTTTTCCACAGTTTCAAGCTCATCCAACTATACACAAACATTTCAAAAGCACAAATCAATAGTAGAAAAACAAAAACTTCCCTTTGGAACATGCATACACGAAGACTACAATCAGGTTATTACAATGCAGGAACTAAACACAGTACTAACATCCGGTAAAATGACAGCACCAGGCCCAGACAATGTACATTATGCCATGCTTGCTCACCTCTCTGAGACTGCCATAGAGGCTCTCCTAAAATTTTTCAATAAAATATGGATGAGTGGAGAAATCCCCCAAGCATGGAAAGAAGCAATCATAGTACCCTTCCTAAAACCTGGCAAGCCACCAACTACTCCCACCAGTTACAGGCCAATAGCACTCACTAGCTGTATAGCAAAATCATTCGAAAGCATTCTAAACATCAGACTAACCTTCATACTTCAGTCCCGGCAACTTTTAGATATACACCAGTGCGGTTTTAAAAAGACATGTTCCACAACCGATCACATCGTTCGCTTTGAGAACACAGTTCGGGAAGCGTTCATCCACAACCAGCACTGTATCGGGGTCTTCGACATGGAGAAGGCTTACGATACCACGTGGAGGTTCGGTATCCTCCGTGACCTAGCGGACCTAGGTATCCGCGGCAGGATGCTGAGCTGTTTGAATGACTTCCTAACCAACCGCACGTTCTGAGTCCGCCTAGGTGCAACCTTCTCCAACACTTTTACACAAGAAACTGGCGTACCCCAGGGGTGCATCCTCAGCACGACCTTATTCATCATCAAAATGAACTCAATAGGAAAAGTAATCCCAAAATCCATAATGTACTCTGTTTACGTAGACGACCTCCAAATAGCATGCACGTCATCCAGCATACCCACCTGTGAGCGACAGATACAAATAACAATAAATAAACTGGCTACCTGGGCAGATAGAAACGGATTTAGATTTTCCCCTCAGAAAACAGTAGCGGTTCTGTTCTCTTTGAGACGAGGCCTACAGGCCAACCCCACAATATATCTAAACCAAACCCAATTACCTGTCAAACAAGAGCATAAATTTCTAGGAATAACTTTCGATAAAAAGCTCACTTTCTTGCCACATATAAACACCTTAAAGAAAAAAGCTTCCCAAGCCCTCAATGTGCTAAAACTACTGTCAAGAAAACGCTGGGGATCTGATAGGGCATGCCTATTACATATATATCGTTCTCTGGTTCGCTCTAAGTTAGACTATGGGTGCATAGTATATGGCTCAGCAAGACCGTCCTACATAAAACGACTAGATCCTATCCACAATCTTGGTTTAAGGTTGTCTTCTGGTGCTTACAGAACATCACCAATAGCAAGTCTGTATGTGGAAACGAATGAACCTTCCTTAGAAGATCGAAGAACTGCACTAACTTGTACATACATCCTCAAAATCCTTTCTCACCCCAAACATCTCTGTTACTCAATCGTCACGAAATGCCCATCCAGAATACTCTTCAACAACAAGCCTCACGCAATTAAGCCGTTGCTCTTGCGCTTCGAAGAAAAATGCCAAGCACTAAACATACTAAATGAAATTAAAAATATTGCCCCAAGATGCGAAGCGCTACCACCGTGGTACACTCTTCCCACAGTGTGTGACGTCACACTAACACGCCTCAGGAAAACTTGTACACCACACGACCAGATAATACAAGAATATCTAGCACTACAAGAAAAATACAGAAATTACACTCCATTTTATACTGACGGGTCAAAAACTCATGCTCATGTAGGAAGCGCAGTAATACAAGGAAAAAATGAAAATGCAGTACGACTTCCCTCATGTGCTACAGTTTTCACCGCGGAGTGTTATGCTATTAGTGTTGCGGTGCAGAAAATAACAAATGAAAACATCAAAAACAGCATCATCTATACAGATTCACTGAGCGTCCTTACAGCATTAAACTCTAAAAATGCCACGGAGCCACTGATTGGAAGCATCATACATAATATAGTAAAGGTCACAACACAAAAACATGTTATAAAATTGTGCTGGGTTCCCAGTCACGTTGGCATTCAGGACAATGAGAGAGCCGACATGTGTGCTGCACAAACCAGAACCATGGAAATAAAACATGTGAATTTGCCTCCTAGGGATTACATGAAGTTAGTGCATAGCAGACTAAGAGACAAGTGGCAAGCTTCTTGGGAAAATGAAGGACACAACAAGCTGCATACCATAAAGCCCATTATAAAAGAATGGAAATCATGCCACCATAAAGAGCGTTTTATCGAAGTAATTTTATGTCGTTTACGCATAGGTCACACACACATCACCCATAACTTCTTATTAACAAAAAAAGACAAACCTGTGTGTGAAATGTGTGGTGAAGAGCTCACAGTAAATCACATTTTAATTTCTTGTTCGCATCTCGAAGAACTTAGACAAAAAGTTTTTACTGTATTTTACAATGAACACATTCCATTTCATCCCGCATTGCTTTTAGGCGAGCAAACACTCGTCGAATTTTCACTTGTTTGTAAGTTTCTAAAGAAAGCCAGTGTTTTAAATCTATTATAATAGCATCATCATCTAACCTTGTGTTTGGCGCATGATAGCCATAGTTGCTTATGCGCCATAAAACCCCATACAAAACAAATACTCTACGGCGACTTGTAAAATCAAAGTGCGTAAATCTCGCTAGTTTCGATCTAAAACAATGTATCCCGTTGTTTTGAGCTGGAATACAAGTTTTCGCGCAGTTCTGAAAGAAAAAGTTTACACCTTTCTCTCGTCTACTCATCGACAACTTGTAAAATCGATGTTCGTGAATCTTGCTAGTTTCGATCTATAACGATGTATGCCGTTGTTCTGAGCCGGAATACAAGTTTTCGCGCAGTTCTGAAAGAAAAAGTTTACACATTTCTCTCGTCTACTCTTCGACGACTTGTAAAATCGAAGTGCATGAATCTCGCTCGTTTCGTTCTAAAACGATGTATCCGGTTGTTTTGAGCTTAGTACAAGTATTCGCGCAGTCTACTCTTCGACGACTTGTAAAATCAAAGTGCGTAAATCTCGCTAGTTTCGATCTAAAACGATGTATATCGTGTTTTTGATCTGGAATACAAGTTTTCGCGCCGTTCTGAGAGAAAAAGTTTACACCTTTCTCTCGTCTACTCTTCGATGACTCGTAAAATTAATGTTCGTGAATTTTGCTAGTTTCGATCTAAAACGATGTATCCCGATGTTTTGAGCCGGAATACAAGTTTTCGCACAGTTCTGAGAGAAATAGTTTACAGCTCTACCGTCTACCCTACGACGACTTGTAAAATCAAAGTGCGTAAATCTCGCTAGTTTCGATCTAAAACAATGTATCCCGTTGTTTTGAGCTGGAATACAAGTTTTCGCGCAGTTCTGAGAGAAAAAGTTTACACCTTTCTCTCGTCTACTCTTCGACGATTTGTAAAATCGATGTTCGTGAATCTTGCTTGTTTCGATCTATAACGATGTATGCCGTTGTTTTGAGCCGGAATACAAGTTTCCGCGCAGTTCTGAAAGAAAAAGTTTACACCTTTCTCTTGTCTACTCATCGACGACTTGTATAATCGATTTTCGTAATTCTCGCAAGTTTCGATCTAAAACGATGTATACCGTGTTTTTGAGCTGGAATACAAGTTTTCGCGCAGTTCTGAGAGAAAAAGTTTACACCTTTCTCTCGTCTACTCATCGACAACTTGTAAAATCGATGTTCGTGAATCTCGCTAGTTTCGATCTAAAACGATGTATCCCGTTGTTTTGAGCTGGAATACAAGTTCCCGCGCAGTTCTGAGAGAAAAAGTTTACACCTTTCTCTCGTCTAATCTTCGACGAGTTGTAAAATTGAAGTGCATGAATCTCGCTAGTTTCGTTCTAAAACGATGTATCCCGTTGTTTTGAGCCGGAGTACAAGTTTTCGCGCAGTCTACTCTTCGACAACTTGTAAAATCAAAGTGCGTAAATCTCGCTAGTTTCGATCTAAAACGATGTATCCCGTTGTTTTGAGCCGGAATACAAGTTTTCGCGCAGTTCTGAGAGAAAAAGTTTACAGCTCTCTATCGTCTACTCTACGACGACTTGTAAAATCAAATTGCGTAAATCTCGCTAGTTTCGATCTAAAAAGATGTATACCGTGTTTTTGAGCTGGAATACAAGTTTTCGCGCAGTTCTGAGAGAAAAAGTTTACACCTTTCTCTCGTCTACTCTTCAACGATTTGTAAAATCGATGTTCATGAATCTTGCTAGTTTCAATCTAAAACGATGTATGCCGTTGTTTTGAGCCGGAATGCAAGTTTTCTCGCAGTTCTGAGAGAAAAAGTTTACAGCTCTCTCTCGTCTACTCTTCAACGACATTTAAAATCGAAGTGCGTAAATCTCGCTAGTTTCGATCTAAAACGATGTATCCCGTTGTTTTGAGCTGGAATATTAGTTTTCGCGCAGTTCTGAGAGAAAATTTTACACCTTTCTCTCGTCTACTCATCGACAACTTGTAAAATCGATGTTCGTGAATCTCGCTAGTTTCGATCTAAAACGATGTATCCTGTTGTTTTGAGCCGGAATACAAGTTTCCACGCAGTTCTGAAAGAAAAAGTTTACACCTTTCTCTTGTCTACTCATCGACGACTTGTATAATCGATTTTCGTAAATCTCGCTAGTTTCGAGCTAAAACGATGTATACCGTTGTTTTGAGCCGGAATACAAGTTTTCGCTCAGTTCTGAGAGAAAGAGTTTACACCTTTCTCTGGTCTACTGTTCGTCGACTCGTAAAATCAAAGTGCGTAAATCTGGCTAGTTTCGATCTAAAACGATGTATCCCGTTGTTTTGAGCCGGAATACAAGTTTTCGCGCAGTTCTGAGAGAAAAAGTTTCAAGCTCTCTACCGTCTACTCTACGACGACTTGTAAAATCAAAGTGCGTAAATCTCGCTAGTTTCGATCTAAAACAATGTATCTCGTTGTTTTGAGCTGGAATACAAGTTTTCGCGCAGTTCTGAGAGAAAAAGTTTACACCTTTCTCTCGTCTACTCATCGACAACTTGTAAAATCGATGTTCGTGAATCTTGCTAGTTTCGATCTATAACGATGTATGCCGTTGTTTTGAGCCGGAATACAAGTTTTCGCGCAGTTCTAAAAGAAAAAGTTTACACCTTTCTCTCGTCTACTCTTCGACGACTTGTAAAATCGAAGTGCATGAATCTCGCTCGTTTCGTTCTAAAACGATGTATCCGGTTGTTTTGAGCCGGAGTACAAGTTTTCGCGCAGTCTACTCTTCGACGACTTGTAAAATCAAAGTGCGTAAATCTCGCTAGTTTCGATCTAAAACGATGTATATCGTGTTTTTGATCTGGAATACAAGTTTTCGCGCCGTTCTGAGAGAAAAAGTTGACACCTTTCTCTCGTCTACTCTTCGATGACTTGTAAAATCGATGTTCGTGAATTTTGCTAGTTTCGATCTAAAACGATGTATCCCGATGTTTTGAGCCGGAATACAAGTTTTCGCACAGTTCTGAGAGAAATAGTTTACAGCTCTACCGTCTACCCTACGACGACTTGTAAAATCAAAGTGCGTAAATCTCGCTAGTTTCGATCTAAAACAATGTATCCCGTTGTTTTGAGCTGGAATACAAGTTTTCGCGCAGTTCTGAGAGAAAAAGTATACACCTTTCTCTCGTCTACTCTTCGACGATTTGTAAAATCGATGTTCGTGAATCTTGCTAGTTTCGATCTATAACGATGTATGCCGTTGTTTTGAGCCGGAATACAAGTTTCCGCGCAGTTCTGAAAGAAGAAGTTTACACCTTTCTCTTGTCTACTCATCGACGACTTGTATAATCGATTTTCGTAAATCTCGCTAGTTTCGATCTAAAACGATGTATACCGTGTTTTTGAGCTTGAATACAAGTTTTCGCGCAGTTCTGAGAGAAAAAGTTTACACCTTTCTCTCGTCTACTCATCGACAACTTGTAAAATCGATGTTCGTGAATCTCGCTAGTTTCGATCTAAAACGATGTATCCCGTTGTTTTGAGCTGGAATACAAGTTCTCGCGCAGTTCTGAGAGAAAAAGTTTACACCTTTCTCTCGTCTAATCTTCGACGAGTTGTAAAATTGAAGTGCATGAATCTCGCTAGTTTCGTTCTAAAACGATGTATCCCATTGTTTTGAGCCGGAGTACAAGTTTTCGCGCAGTCTACTCTTCGACAACTTGTAAAATCAAAGTGCTTAAATCTCGCTAGTTTCGATCTAAAACGATGTATCCCGTTGTTTTGAGCCGGAATACAAGTTTTCGCGCAGTTCTGAGAGAAAAAGTTTACAGCTCTCTATCGTCTACTCTACGACGACTTGTAAAATCAAATTGCGTAAATCTCGCTAGTTTCGATCTAAAAAGATGTATACCGTGTTTTTGAGCTGGAATACAAGTTTTCGCGCAGTTCTGAGAGAAAAAGTTTACACCTTTCTCTCGTCTACTCTTCAACGATTTGTAAAATCGATGTTCATGAATCTTGCTAGTTTCGATCTAAAACGATGTATGCCGTTGTTTTGAGCCGGAATGCAAGTTTTCTCACAGTTCTGAGAGAAAAAGTTTACAGCTCTCTCTCGTCTACTCATCGAAGACTTGTATAATCGATGTTCGTAAATCTCGCTAGTTTCGATTTAAAACGATGTGTCTCGTTGTTTTGAGCCGGAATCTAAGTTTTCGCGCAGTTATGATAGAAAAAGTTTACACCTTTCTCTCGCCTACTCTTCGAAGACTTGTAAAATCGATGTTCGTGAGTTTTGCTAGTTTCGATCTAAAACGATGTATCCCGATGTTTTGAGCCGGAATACGAGTTTTAGCGCCGTTCTGAGAGAAAATTTTACAGCTTTTTCTCGTCTAGCCTTGGACAACTTGTAAAATCAAAGTGCGTAAATCTCGCTAGTTTTGATCTTAAACGATATATCCCGTTGTTTTAAGCCGGAATACAAGTTTTCGCGCAGTTCTGAGAGAAAAAGTTTACAGCTGTCTCTCGTCTACTCTTTGACGACTTGTAAAATCGATGTTCGTGAATCTTGCTAGTTTCGATCTATAACGATGTATGCCGTTGTTCTGAGCCGGAATACAAGTTTTCGCGCAGTTCTGAAAGAAAAAGTTTACACCTTTCTCTCGTCTACTCATCGACAACTTGTAAAATCGATGTTCGTGAATCTTGCTAGTTTCGATCTATAACGATGTATGCCGTTGTTCTGAGCCGGAATACAAGTTTTCGCGCAGTTCTGAAAGAAAAAGTTTACACATTTCTCTCGTCTACTCTTCGACGACTTGTAAAATCGAAGTGCATGAATCTCGCTCGTTTCGTTCTAAAACGATGTATCCGGTTGTTTTGAGCTTAGTACAAGTATTCGCGCAGTCTACTCTTCGACGACTTGTAAAATCAAAGTGCGTAAATCTCGCTAGTTTCGATCTAAAACGATGTATATCGTGTTTTTGATCTGGAATACAAGTTTTCGCGCCGTTCTGAGAGAAAAAGTTTACACCTTTCTCTCGTCTACTCTTCGATGACTTGTAAAATCGATGTTCGTGAATTTTGCTAGTTTCGATCTAAAACGATGTATCCCGATGTTTTGAGCCGGAATACAAGTTTTCGCACAGTTCTGAGAGAAATAGTTTACAGCTCTACCGTCTACCCTACGACGACTTGTAAAATCAAAGTGCGTAAATCTCGCTAGTTTCGATCTAAAACAATGTATCCCGTTGTTTTGAGCTGGAATACAAGTTTTCGCGCAGTTCTGAGAGAAAAAGTTTACACCTTTCTCTCGTCTACTCTTCGACGATTTGTAAAATCGATGTTCGTGAATCTTGCTTGTTTCGATCTATAACGATGTATGCCGTTGTTTTGAGCCGGAATACAAGTTTCCGCGCAGTTCTGAAAGAAAAAGTTTACACCTTTCTCTTGTCTACTCATCGACGACTTGTATAATCGATTTTCGTAAATCTCGCTAGTTTCGATCTAAAACGATGTATACCGTGTTTTTGAGCTGGAATACAAGTTTTCGCGCAGTTCTGAGAGAAAAAGTTTACACCTTTCTCTCGTCTACTCATCGACAACTTGTAAAATCGATGTTCGTGAATCTCGCTAGTTTCGATCTAAAACGATGTACCCCGTTGTTTTGAGCTGGAATACAAGTTCTCGCGCAGTTCTGAGAGAAAAAGTTTACACCTTTCTCTCGTCTAATCTTCGACGAGTTGTAAAATTGAAGTGCATGAATCTCGCTAGTTTCGTTCTAAAACGATGTATCCCGTTGTTTTGAGCCGGAGTACAAGTTTTCGCGCAGTCTACTCTTCGACAACTTGTAAAATCAAAGTGCGTAAATCTCGATAGTTTCGATCTAAAACGATGTATCCCGTCGTTTTGAGCCGGAATACAAGTTTTCGCGCAGTTCTGAGAGAAAAAGTTTACAGCTCTCTATTGTCTACTCTACGACGACTTGTAAAATCAAATTGCGTAAATCTCGCTAGTTTCGATCTAAAAAGATGTATACCGTGTTTTTGAGCTGGAATACAAGTTTTCGCGCAGTTCTGAGAGAAAACGTTTACACCTTTCTCTCGTCTACTCTTCAACGATTTGACCCCGCAGGGGGGCGCCTGCAGCTTGCAGGCGTCGCGACGGTGATTGGCGACACCGCGGGTTCCCGAGCATCCGCAGGGACATCCCCGCAAGGGGATGATGGTGAACTGTGCATCACCACGGACCCGATCACCCGCGCCTCGCCGTGCGTGGCATCGCCGTGTCCGGGGAAAAGGGGATCCTGGTGGTTGAGCCGATGCCGAGCGTTTGGACCCTTAAGGCCCCTTGGAGGAGGCAACACACCACTTTGGCCCCAGCTTCCTGCAGACGGCACCTCCGGCCTGACCCGACAGGGGGGAATCGGCAGTCGCCTTTTCCTATCCTCCTCTTCATCTTTAACTTTCCTATCTCTGTCTCACAACTCTCCTATATCCTACTCACTTCTTGGTTTTTCCTTTTTTCCTGGCGGCGAGGGTTAACCTTGTGTGACCAACTACCCTGAGTTGCGTCATATTTGGTTATAGTTGAGGTGTACAGCTGGCGTGGGCAGGACTTGCTATCAAGTTCCTGTCCCGTCCCCTTGTTGGACTCCGTGGTGGGTGGCTGGCACCATGACCGAAAAACAAAGTTTTTTTATGGCTCCCCAACTTTCAAAACCTGATCGCTCTCTCAAAAGAGGGCGGAACGAGGCAGACAACTTCTTTCAAAAAAGAAAAGTAACTTTCCCCAAATACCATGTGATCCACAGTGAACAACAAGATAAACAGGCAAGAATAATATCCCCCTTCCTTGTGTCAAAGTGCTTGACTGAAACCCTAGGCATTGGTTATAAGCTGTCAAAAATGGCCAGCGGCGACTTACTGCTCGAACTGTGTGACAATGTCCAACATTCTAAGCTCTCCAACCTAACGTCCATAGGGGAAATCCCGGTCTCCGTGACTCCTCATCGCTCACTAAACACTGTCCGAGGCGTAATATCGGAAAATGATTTCCTTCACATAACTGAAAAAGAAATGCTCGAAGGGCTCATCGACCAAGACGTCATAGATGTCCACCGAATCAAAATCCGGAAGGAGAACAAGGAAATAGACACAAAACACATGATCCTGACGTTCAACACCAGCACCCTGCCCGACACAATCGACGTGGGATATTTGAAAATCAATGTACGACCATACATACCAAACCCTCGCAGGTGTTTCAACTGCCAAAGGTTCGGCCACGGCTCACAGAGCTGCCGCGGTCGTAAAACTTGCGCAAAATGTGCCTCTAAGGATCACCAGTCTGATGTATGTGACGCAGCCCTGTGCTGTCCAAACTGTGAAGGAGAACATGCTGCATACTCCAGGGCGTGTCCGTCCTGGAAGAAAGAAAAAGAAATTATCACCATAAAGACCAAAGAAAACATTTCTTTTAAAGAAGCGAGAAGGCGTTTTGCGCTTACAAACACATTCTCCTTCACAGCAAAACAAAACTTCGCTGATGTGGTGCGCAGGGGCGTAGCACCGCACAGCACTCCGGTACCTGCCAAGGCCGCTCCCACCGAGCCTATGGCAGGGCCATCCACGCCCCAGGCAGGGTCAGCGAAAGCTGCCCTGTCACTGCCAAAGCAGGGACCGCCGGTCCATGGGTCGGCATCCCGCAGGACCTCCCCCCGTCGGGAGAGGCCTGAAACTAACACAACCGCGGCTGCGCGGTCCTCCAGCACCTCTGTTGAGGTGATGGATACAACACCCACTCCGCCTCCATTACAGCGGCGGAACAGCTCTCTTGAGCGAAAAAAAGACAGGCCCCTCATAACGGGCCCACCTCATAAGTAAATCTCCTTTCATTTTCTTTTAAAAACACAAGCATGGCTTTTTTAATTCAATGGAATTGTAGAGGACTTATGCGGAATTATAGTGACATAACAAATATTTTAGGGTCAATGTTACCCATAGTTTTATGTCTTCAGGAGACCAATCTTGGTCCACAACATGTACATATCCTGAAACATTATCAAACTTTTAGACGCGATCGCGAGCAGGCAAATCGACTCTCAGGAGGCGTCGCAATTGTCGTCCAAAGCGGCGTCCCTGCTCGAGAAATCAAGCTCAATACAAAACTTGAGGCGGTTGCAGTCAGCATCGTCAGCTATAAAACACTAACAATCTGTTCCGTATACATTCCTCCACATTTTACACTAACAGTCCATGATCTAGAAGAATTGATAGATGAACTTCCAGAGCCATATCTGGTAGTTGGGGATTTTAACGCTCACTCCCCTTTTTGGGGAAGCGAGCGCTGCGACTCTAGGGGGCAAACAATCGAAGATTTTATCCTCTCAAATAACATCTGTCTTTTAAATACAGGAAAAGCAACTTATTGTTGCCCAAGCTCGGCAAAAATGAGCTTTCTCGATTTAGCTTTCGCATCACCATCGCTTTTTACAGATTTTAAATGGGATGTTTTAAATGACCCCCTGGGAAGTGATCACCTACCTATTATCATCAGCCTCTCATCGTCTACTGCAGTCATCCCCACAAGACCACGGCGCTGGAAACTTCACCTCGCCGACTGGTCACTTTTTACAGCAAGTGCCACACTAGAAAAAGAATTTTGTGAAGATCTCAGCATAGACGAAATTAATGGAAAATTTACTACATGCATAATATCGGCCGCTACACTAGCCATACCACAAACAACAGGACTCGTACACAAAAAACATAAAGTATGGTGGACACAAGAATGCACATTGGCAAAAAAACAACAAAATAAAGCTTGGGGCTCTCTGCGTCGGTATCCCACAGCGGAGAACTTGATTGCCTTTAAGAGGGCCAAGGCCAGAGCGCGATTCGTTCGGAGAACTGCCGAGAAATCCTCGTGGCAGAAATATGTGTCCTCTATAAACAGCTCAGTAACCTCAAAAAAAATGTGGGAAAAAGTTCGAAGATTCAGTAGTGACCATACCCCTTTCACACTTCCTCTATTGACTACACCCGGGACACAAACATCATTAGAAGAACAGGCCAACATACTGGGTGAGCATTTTTCTGAAGTTTCCAGTTCGTCCAATTACACAAACACGTTCCAGAAGCACAAAGCAATAGCAGAAAAACAAAAACTTCCATTTGCAGCAGGTATGCACGAGGACTACAATCAACCCATCACACTCCAGGAATTGATTAGGGCATTATCTTCTGGTAAAAAGACAGCACCAGGCCCAGATAATGTGCATTACGCAATGCTTGCCCATCTCTCTGAGGCTGCCGTGCAGGCATTGTTGAACTTCTTTAACAAAATATGGACAACTGGAAATATACCTGAGGAGTGGAAGAAAGCAATAATAGTACCTTTTCTGAAACCCGGAAAACAACCAACAAGTCCTAACAATTACAGACCGATAGCCCTCACCAGCTGCATCGCTAAATCTTTCGAAAGCATAATAAACAATAGACTGACCTTCACACTTGCATCTCGCCGACTCTTAGATTTACATCAATGTGGATTTAAGAAAGCATGCTCGACCACTGATCACCTTGTCCGCCTAGAAAACACCATCCGAGAGGCGTTCATCCACAAACAGCACTGTATCGGTGTCTTCTTCGATTTGGAGAAGGCATATGATACCGCGTGGAAGTTCGGCATCCTCCATGACCTAGCAGACCTAGGGATCCGCGGCAGGATGCTGAACTGCTTGAACGATTTCCTGACTAACCGCACATTCAGAGTCCGTCTGGGAGCAACTCTATCAACGACATTCACCCAAGAGAACGGCGTACCCCAGGGATGCATTTTAAGTACGACACTCTTTATAGTAAAAATGAATTCCTTGGCCAAAGTAATACCTAAGTCCGTAATGTATTCAGTTTATGTAGACGACATACAGATAGCATACACTTCTTCCAACATACTGTCCTGCGAGAGACAAATACAAATCACACTCAATAAACTGGCTGCTTGGGCAGAGAAAAATGGATTCAAGTTCTCCCCTCAAAAAACAGTAGCTGTTTTATTCTCATTACGACGAGGCCTACAGGTCGATCCCAATCTGTGCTTGAATCAAACCACACTGCCAGTCAAACAGGAACATAAATTTTTAGGCGTCACTTTTGACAAGAAACTTACGTTTCTGTCACACATTAACAACCTGAAAAAGAAAGCATCCCAAGCCCTCAATGTATTAAAGGTACTCTCGCGAAAACGGTGGGGGTCCGATAGAGCATGCCTATTGCAAATATATCGCTCTTTGGTGCGCTCCAAGCTAGACTACGGGTGTGTGGTATATGGTTCGGCAAGAGCATCCTACTTAAAACGACTGGACCCTGTTCATAATCTTGGTTTGCGCCTATCAACTGGAGCTTATAGAACATCCCCGGTAAAGAGTCTTTACGTTGAAGCTAATGAGCCCACACTAGAGGATAGAAGAGTCGCACTAACATGCACGTACATCCTAAAAACCCGTTCTCTCCCTAAACATCTCTGCTATCCCATTGTTACCAAGTGCCCATCCAAAAGATTATTTAACAATAAACCACAATCCATCCGGCCACTAATAATGCGCTTTGAAGATAAATGTGAAGAGTTAGGAGTACTGGATGCCCTGCCGAATATTGCACAAAAATATGAAAATTTACCACCATGGTACAGCCTTCCTTCAGTATGTGACTTCACATTGACACACTTAAACAAAGAGAAAATACCACACGAGCACATACTGCAAGAGTTCTTTGCACTACAAGAAAAATATGACACTTACACCGAATTTTACACTGATGGCTCAAAAACAGAAAGTCATGCCGGAAGTGCAGTAATTCAAGGAACAAATGAAAAAATGATACGATTGCCACAGTATGCATCGGTATTTACTGCGGAGTGTTATGCCATCTTTGTAGCTGTAGAACAAATAGTAAAACAAAACATAAAAAATAGCATCATTTACACCGATTCACTCAGTATGCTAAAAGCGCTGCATTCTACAAACGCTGCTGAACCCATATTAGGAAAAATCATACATAACATAGTTAAAATTACAAAGCAAAAACATAACATTATATTCTGCTGGGTCCCTAGTCATGTTGGAATTTTAGGTAATGAGAGAGCAGATGCTTGCGCAGCACAAGCTAGAATTGGCCATATAAAACAAGTTGACATACCACAGCGGGATTTTTCTAAATTACTGCACAGTAAACTCAGGAATAAGTGGCAGATTGCATGGGACGAACAAACAAACAACAAGCTACATTCTATAAAACCTGTTTTGGGAGACTGGAGATCATGTACACATCAGGAGCGTTTCATAGAAGTTATTTTGTGTCGACTACGCATTGGACACACACACCTTACTCACAACTTCTTACTGACAAAAAAAGGCAAACCTCTCTGCGAAATGTGTGGCGATGAACTCACGGTAAACCACATTTTAATTGTATGCAAAGAACTGGAACAACTGAGGAAAAAATATTTCACAACATTGTACAATGAATACATCCCACTACACCCCAGGTTACTTTTAGGAGATCAAGCACTGGTTGATTTTTCTAGTATTTTTAAATTTCGCAGAGAAGCCAATGTTTTATACAAACTTTAGATATAAAAAGCGTAACCTTTAACAAAAGCTCTAACCGTGTGTTTGGCGCATCATAGCCTAAGTTGCTTTTGCGCCATTAAAATCAATATAACTAACTATCTTCAACGATTTGTAAAATCGATGTTCATGAATCTTGCTAGTTTCGATCTAAAACGATGTATGCCGTTGTTTTGAGCCGGAATGCAAGTTTTCTCGCAGTTCTGAGAGAAAAAGTTTACAGCTCTCTCTCGTCTACTCTTCAACGACATTTAAAATCGAAGTGCGTAAATCTCGCTAGTTTCGATCTAAAACGATGTATCCCGTTGTTTTGAGCTGGAATATTAGTTTTCGCGCAGTTCTGAGAGAAAATTTTACACCTTTCTCTCGTCTACTCATCGACAACTTGTAAAATCGATGTTCGTGAATCTCGCTAGTTTCGATCTAAAACGATGTATCCTGTTGTTTTGAGCTGGAATACAAGTTTTCGCGCAGTTATGAGAGAAAAAGTTTACACCTTTCTCTCGTCTACTCTTCGACGATTTGTAAAATCGATGTTCGTGAATCTTGCTAGTTTTGATCTATAACGATGTATGCCGTTGTTTTGAGCCGGAATACAAGTTTTCGCTCAGTTCTGAGAGAAAGAGTTTACACCTTTCTCTGGTCTACTGTTCGTCGACTCGTAATATCAAAGTGCGTAAATCTGGCTAGTTTCGATCTAAAACGATGTATCCCGTTGTTTTAAGCCGGAATACAAGTTTTCGCGCAGTTCTGAGAGAAAAAGTTTACAGCTCTCTACCGCTTACTCTACGACGACTTGTAAAATCAAAGTGCGTAAATCTCGCTAGTTTCGATCTAAAACAATGTATCCCGTTGTTTTGAGCTGGAATACAAGTTTTCGCGCAGTTCTGAGAGAAAAAGTTTACACCTTTCTCTCGTCTACTCTTCGACGATTTGTAAAATCGATGTTCGTAAATCTCGCTAGTTTCGATCTAAAACGATGTATACCGTGTTTTTGAGCTGGAATACAAGTTTTCGCGCAGTTCTGAGAGAAAAAGTTTACACCTTTCTCTCGTATACTCATCGACAACTTGTAAAATCGATGTTCGTGAATCTCGCTAGTTTCGATCTAAAACGATGTTTCTAGTTGTTTTCTGCCGGAATACAAGTTTTCGCGCAGTTCTGAGAAAAAACCGATACATGACTGGGGAGTGTGGCGGGTGTGTTGGGGGTCCTGTATTAGGAGGATTCGGGCGCGAGGGTGAGTTTGGGGACGATAAGTTGAAGAGGCGCTCGCTTTCCACGGAAGCCACGACAGTTCCATTGGAGGAGAGGTAATTGGGTATAATTAAGCATCTTCCCCGCCATGCTGGAGGGGGGCGGGGGTTGGCGATCGAGGGGTGTGAAGCTGCTAAACGCGTTTCCAGCACCTGCATCATTCTGTTGTACAGTTGTTCCATCTGGTGTTCAAATCGGTGAGTGATTTGATCTATGGTGATGGTAAATATTGCCCCAAGGCGCGCCTCCATTTCTTGCAATTTTGCGTTGAGTTTTCTTCTAGTTTCCTGTGGTCGTCTTGGGTGACTTGGGGGGATTCCGGTGTGCTTTTCTTTTTGGCGGGTGGGTGATCGGATTCAGAGGTGGGTTGGTTGGCTAGGGAGGACTGGGTGTGATGAGGGGCTTTGTGACGGGGGCGAGGCGGTTTGTGTGGGATGAATTAGGGAGGAGAGGAGGCTTACCTCCGCCCTTACGGCCTGTAGCTCCTCGTCCCTGGGATCCGCATGGGGTGGGAGTGTCTTGCCAGCTGATCTGTAGGCCCATGAGCGGTGGTCGGGTGCAGTGGGTTTTTTGAGGTGGGACGCGGAGACAGCGGGTGGCGAGCCGGCTCACGCGCTGACGTTCATGCCGGCATTCACGGCTTTTTGTGGCGGCGTTCTCGGGCTATCGGGAATTCTTGACAGCTCCTGGCGTCGGTCTGGAACAATGAAAATATGAGTCCAGTTATGGGGGTCGTAATCCCGTGGATCGAGGGTCTCTCAGTGCATAATGTTATAATTGATTTTTGGGGAAAGGAAATGGCGCAGTGTCTGTCTCATATATCGTTGGACACCTGAACCGCGCCGTAAGGGAAGGGAGAAAGGAGGGAGTGAAAGAAGAAAAAGGCGCCGTAGTGGAGGGCTCCGGAATAATTTCGACCCCCTGGGGATCTTTAACGTGCACTGAAATCGCACAGCACACGTCGCCTTAGCGTTTTTCCTCCATAAAACGCAGCCGCTGCGGTCGGGTTCGAACCCGGGAACTCCGGATCAGTAGCCGAGCGCCCTAACCACTGAGCTCTCTCAGTGCATGGTGGAGCTTCTCTGGTGGGGCTTCGAGGGGAGGTCACGGCGCAGTAGGACAAGCTCTAGGCGGAGCGAGGCCTAACGGAAGCGGCGGGCTGGCTCGGGTGATAAAGGGGCCGTGCGGCCCGAGAATGGTTGGGCTTGGCCAAAGATTCGTCTTCGGGTGTCGCTCACCTTCACGAGGCTTTGAGCGAAGGTTTCGATGCTGGTGGCGCAGGCGATTGGCGAAAAACGCTGTCCTACAGTATGGTAACTAATTGAGATATATTTAAACTAAATATATTTTTGGAAACAGTAAGAAGAAACACATGAACACTCCTAATTTCATAGCAATCTCTTTGACAATAAAAATCTTCGTTTCAAGACCCGCGTCTCCCCTTACAAAAGCCCGCGAAATATCAAACAAAAATTCTCCGCCAACACTGAATCAGTGTCGGACTTCAGAGCGTTAGCTACGGGAGCTTGAAGTGTTTACATCGCCGTGCTCGGCACACGTGGAGAAGACCAAATCTAAACAACCGCGGATGTTTCCTTTTCTGAAGCACCCCTTCTAAGGCACAAGCAGCGCGATCGTAATGGATTTTGCGCTACTACTGCAATTTACAGCCACCTTCGCTATATCCGGTAGATTTCCTCGTTATATCAATAAAAAAATTTACAAACGTGTGCATCACAATACGACGAATCGTTTGACACCACCCGGAACCTCCCGTGACCAGCGGTTCGGTCGTAGCGACCGTCTGAAGGTCCTTGCAACGAACGCTTTGGGGGCGGAAAGGTCATCGGTGCGAATCCCATACATATTTTGGCCTTCATGTCAATTAATTTTATTCTCCGGAACATTCCAAGTCGTTTGATTCCAGTTCGAACATTCTGCGTCAAACGTGTGGCCCCAAATTTTATGCAAATGGTGTGGACACGACCAAATGCATGCTGCTGGCTTTTTTTATGGAGCCAGTCACACTATTTTTTGTATTGTGCTTAATTGCGTAATTAGTCAATATTAATTAACCAGCTTCACCAGCAACGGAGGTAGGCGAAAAAGGTCAATGAGAAAGTTTTCGAACGATCCGCAAAACTTCCGTTTGAAGAGTTTTTAACTCTCCATCTAGTGCGTATTAGCTCTTTTTTCTCACTGCAAATGCCAGCGAGATACAAAAAAAAATACCACGTGACATGGCCGCCTGAGCGCCGCGATTGCAGTGCTCTCAAATGCTCCGTACAGGAACCAGCAGATCATTTATCCCGGTGTGTTGCACCTTCATTCGAATTCGGGAACTGAATTCCCGGAACAATTAGGTCACTGCCATTAAACGATTTGCTGTTAAAAGTTAACTACACCTGATTTTATGCACTTTTTTGTTGTTACAGTGTGTTGACTCATTCTCGTTTCTGTACTGTATCTCAGTGTTTCTCTAATTTTGAGTTTAATTTGTGCCATCTGCCTTATTTCTCGTGAATTTTTAAATGTTATTGTTTGCTTGTTTTTTGTATGACTTCTTTTTGTCTAACCCACTCCTGCACTAGCCCCATAAAGGGGCTGTAGTATAAATAAATAAATAAATAAATAAATAAATAAATAAATAAATAAAAGGCGGTATGCCTCCCTCGCGGCGCTTGGTGATAGCCTCAAGCGGACGCAGTCCTTATCGCTTGCGCTCCGCAGTCGCTCAGCCAGCGCTTTCGTCGCAGCCCTGTCCCCTTAATCAGCAGCACCCCCGGCTAAATAAACTGTTGGTTTGTTGGAAACGTTTGAGAGCACTGCAATCGTGGCGTGCAAGTGGGTATGTCACGTGGTATTTTTGTATTTCGCGGGCGTCTGCAGACAGCGGAAAAAAAGCCGATACGTAGTAGATGAAGAGTTAGAAACTGTTCAGCGGGACGTCTCGTGAACCGTTCTACAACTTTCTCAGTGGACGTTTTCGGCTATCATCGCTGCTTGTGAAGTTGGGTAATTCATTTCGACTAATTACGCAGTTAAGTCCAATACAAAAATAGTGTGAGTTGCTCTATACAATAGCCAGCAACATGCATTTGGTAGCGTCGTCTTAGAGTGCCGCGATATTTATTTAAACCTCGGCTAAAGCTAGCTGGGACGCCCTGTATAACGGATCTAAATTATAGGTATCAATAGATCTAGAGGCTCTAATGCCCACTGTTGATATGTGATATAGTGTAGTCACGCAGTAACTGTTTCGGTCAGTTTGGCCTTTGAAGAACAGCAAGCGTGATTACTTGCTGCAAATTTACTCAGTGAACAGGCGGGTTACAAGAAAGAAAAGACATATATAGCTTGGATTAAAAAATCAGCAGAAAACGAACCTGCCTTCTCAAGCAGCGAAGCTATGGCCGCTAGTTTTTTTTAATGCTGTCGATTGTTCTTTGGTATTTTACTGTGGTTATGAGTACTTTGTACTGATGGCTCTTGCATACGCTTTTGCTTATAAACGACTGCTTTATTTATTAAAAGCATCGGAAGTTGTTACCAGTCCCAATTCTACTCGTTTCCGTTTGGGTTTGCTCTTTTTGCGTGAAGTTTTAATACCAGCCGTACTGAATTGGTGTCACTGTTGTGTAGCGCGTCGCGTCATTTAGAGCGAGCCCAGAAACACAAGGGCGGGCCACATCACTATGGCTCAGGCTAATCTGTCTATGTTGTTGTGAATAAAAAATATCGCATTCTTCACTCCTACCGGCGAATCATTCTACTGTTGAAGGGAGTTGCTTGGACGTTGGACGTGTGTTGCTCTACTGTGTTTGCCACATGTATCACAAGTAAAACACTCAAAGAGCATTTATTGTGCATGGTAATTTTAGCTACTGTTTCATATTTTTGTATTTTCATAGTAACATTTTTATCACAGCTTGTACCAAAGAGGTTACAGCACACGACCACAAACATTACGCTAGTGTTTGGAGTCGTTTTGGAGAAATTGATGACCAAGGTCCACGCTTCACGCTTCAAAGGTTTCCGGCTCCGAACATGAGGCTCGCTGTCCTTTCTTGGTTTTCCTCTTGCACTGAGACAATAGTATGGAACCTTCGCGTCGTCGTTTCCTTGCCTCCAATCGCCTTCTCAACAGCCTATGACGCATTCCGGAATCCTGTGATTCGTTTCATCCCTCCTGATCTCCCTCACGTCCCATCCTGAAATTTGTAAAACACCCTGGCACAAAAAATTCATACACACAATAGAGACTATGAGACGACGGACGCCAGGGTGTCCTAGCTGGTCATTCCCCTTTCAAAGTCTGAACGCCCTCCTCAAAACGATAACATATCACGAACGCGAAGCTAGCCCCATCTGCCTCGCCTAAGCTCCTGAATTTGTTCTCGTCTAAATAGCAGCAACGGTCGCACTCCTGGCACAGCACTAACTCCCCGTCCTCGTCCACCTTCACTTTCCGAGCTTGCTGACCCGTCGTCCTACCGACTACGCTAAGTAAAAGCCCGCCAAAATTCCTACCCAGAAACCTTTGGCACTACGCAACGTAAATGCCCGCCATAATTCCTACACAGAAACCTTCGGCACTACGCAACTTAAAAGTCTGCCAAAATTCTTACACAAGAACCTTCGCCATACACACTTCCGCCAGCCTTCCTACCCTTGACATGTTTTCAAGCTATCGCCCCTACAGCATGTACTACTCGCGCAAGTACCAAAAAGCACTTAGCTTCGGACGTAGTCGCTGGAGCTCTGAAAAAAGCGTCCTCTGCCGACGGCGTCACGAGCAGGGCGACCGCTTCGAACGCCTTTGGTGAAACGGCGGCCGATACCAAAGTAACGCCGGTTTTTGCTTCCGTTCATTCGCTACCACAAGTAGCCGGTCCGTTTTCTGCACTAGACGCGAACAGGCCTTGGGCCCGTGTTAATCAGCGGCCGCGTCTTTGTTATCACCTTTATTGATTTCAGCGTCATATGCCTCGGTTAATAGCTGCTAAGGAGAGCCGAAAGTTGGGCTAGTTGGTTTATATGCATACTGAAGAAGTTGGCGCGGAACAATAGCGGCTATTTTGCAATTCCTCGTTTGATGGGACTGATGACGCGGAGCGCACGTGAGTGGTCATGTGTTTTTGTAATCTTACGCGGCTTTCTTGTCTATGCGATAAAAGCGAAGCTATAACAATAATCAAAATCAAGCTTGCTCAGTGCATTATGCGTCGTTTGTAGAGGCAACAAATCAGTAGTTGTTTCACGTCACCAAGCGACCGCAAATTAAAGCGCGTAGGCGCCCTCCTGCGTCCGCAACTCCACTCCCGCGCTGGCGTTAGCGCTTTTAGCTGGTCTACAGCGTGACTGGCCGAACGACGGGAAGTGAGCGCCGTTCGACACGACGCAAACACGCGTTAGTGCTCGCACGCGTGATACTCGTGTTTCAGCGGACTTGGCCAATTGTCTTGACACGTATAATGCACCTCATAACATCAGAAGCTCAAATCAACGAGCGGAGCATCAGGTATGCATTGAACCGGGGTGGGTCACGTGTATCCCTTCTGTTGACCAAAAAACTGACGGCACTTAAGTCTGCTTACGAGGAGGAATGCGAAAGCATGTGTTTTGAGCAAAGGACACGTTTTGAAGGAAAAGAAAGGGCGCAGTAGCTCTCAGATCTCGGTGAACACCTCAACACAACCTTACGCTTTTTGTGACCCATTCTGTGACACATGAGACGGCACTTTTTGTGACCCATGACTCTACAACTCTATGGCCCGTTTGGTAACCATCACTCAATTCCTCCTTCAGACAACAAATCTGGTCCTGATAACATTGATTAGGACCGCGGTAATGACTTCGGAATCGCGACTAAATTACAATGTCTCACATGACCGTGATCTGACACTATTTTGATATCAATTCTCATGCACATTCAGTCGTGACTACTATACACTAGCTGATGACGTCATATCATGAGACCAATTTGCTTTTTTTTAATCCACTTTTTGCGGACACGTCAAATGCCTAATAACCTAGTAATGCGTTCGCATTGATAACCGGCGGCGGCGGCTGATCATGCTGATAAACACTTTTTTTACTCCCAAACATAGGGGAACGAGCCAGAAGTCTGGTTGCGGTGCAGTAGAGGAGGTCGGCAGGGATCTCATGACTCTGGGGCCCTAAACACGCTCGAAATGAGTTGGCGCTGTTAGGCCAGCTCGGGAGTACGCAGCAGGGACTCCCACGCATCTACAGTAGCTGAATTTTTAGCGTTGTGTTGTGTGCATGTCCAGAACATCTGACGGAATATTGCCGGTTCTGAGCAGTGATTGCATGCAAGTGCAGTACGTTTGGGGAAGTGTGAGATATCCATGGGTTTCGGAAGGTTCCTGTTTATATTTTGCGCCAACGGACGGCGTCGCCCAGGAGAATTTCCGGTGCGCTGGAGGGTATACACCGCTCGAGCCGATAATGCTGGAGGATGTCTGCGTTTGTAAAAAGCAGCGTATCAGTGCCTTGGGGAGTGAGCATTGGGCTGTCACTGCTCAAAGCATTCAGAGCATCGGCACGAGGATTCGGGTTCACACCTCAGCAACGGCGGCCGCGTTTCTGTGCGAGTTAAGTGCAGAGCAAGTCCGTGCTCTGTGCGAAGCCAGTGCACATTTACGTGTTCGGAATTAATCCGGGGCCCACAATGAAGGAGCCTCTTCCTCCTTTCACATTCTGCATTCATCCCTTTCCTCACAGCGAAACTGAAGTGCGCACCTATAATTGAGACGATTACTGCGTCTATTCTTTCCTCAGGACCAGTTTTAATACTATGCGATAGAAGAGCACGTTGAGGAGTTATTCAGGCGTTGTGCCTCTGTCACACTCGGTGAAGGTTTGCGGTATTCTTGTGCTAAGGTTGTGGGCCCCCTAATGGTCGCACTATAGCAGTACAGACTGAGTTCGAATCTGCAAGAGATCAAACACAGTTGCTAGTGGAAACTTGTGCCAGGCATCGGTAAGTGAACCAGCACAAGGAAGAGTGTCTATAAGAACGGGAGACACTATGGGTGCCTATACAGCATGGGTCTCTATGGAGAGCGGGTACGCTACCGCGTTGTCAGACGTACTAGTGACTAAGTCTACCCATCATCATCATCATCATCATCAGCCTTACTACACCCACTGCAGGGCAAAGGCCTCTCCCATGTCTCTCCAATTAACCCTATCCTTTGCCAGCTGCATCCACCCTTTGCCTGCAAACTTCTTAATCTCCTCCGCCCATCTAACCTTCTGCCGCCCCCTGCTACGCTTACTTTCTCTTGGAACCCACTCCGTTACCCTTAAAGACCAGCGGTTATCTTGCCTTCGCATTACATGCCCTGCCCAAGCCCATTTCTTTCTCTTGATTTCGACTAGGATGTCATTAACCCGTGTTTGTTCCCTCACCCACTCTGCCCGCTTCCGGTCTCTTAACGTTACACCTATCAGTTTTCTTTCCATGGCTCGCTGCGTTGTCCTTAACTTAAGCTGAACTCTTTTCGTTAGCCTCCACCTTTCTGCCCCGTAGGTGAGTACCGGTAAGATTATGCTGTTGTACACTTTCCTCTTGAGGGAAATTGGTAAACTGCCACTCATGATCTGCGAGAATTTGCCATATGCGCTCCACCCCATTCTTATCCTTCTAGTTATCTCCCTCTCATGATCCGGATCAGCTGTCACTACCTGCCCTAAGTAGACGTATTCCGGCATAATTTCTAGGCTCTCGCTGCCAATAGTGAACTGTTGTTCCCTTGCTAGGCTGTTGAACATTACCTTGGTTTTCTGCATGTTAATTTTTAGACCCATCGATCTGCTCTGCCTGTCTAACTCGTTGATCATGATTTGCAGTTCACCTCCTGAGTGACTCAGCAAGGCAATGTCATCAGCAAATCTCAGATTATTTAGGTATTCTCCATTTATTCTTATTCCCAACTGTTCCCAATTCAGGCCTCGAAATACCTCCTGCAAACATGCGGTGAACAGCATTGGCGAGATCGTCTCTCCTTGCCTGACGCCCTTCCTTATTGGAATTTTATTGCTGACTTTATGGAGGACTATAGTAGCTGTGCAGCTGCTATATATATCTTCCAGTATTTTGACATAAGGCTCTTCTACCCCCTGATTACGCAATGCCTGTATGACTGCTGAGGTTTCCACTGAGTCGAATGCTTTCTCGTAATCAATGAAAGCTATATATAGAGGTTGGTTATATTCTGCGCATTTCTCTATCACCTAATTGATAGTGTGAATATGATATATTGTGGAATATCCTTTACGAAAACCTGCCTGATCATTTGGTTGATTAAAGTCTAACGTTGCCCTGACTCTATTAGTGATTACCTTAGTAAATACTTTGTAGGCAACGGATAGTAAGCTGATCGGCCTGTAATTTTTCAAGTCCTTGGCGTCTCCCTTCTTATGAATTAGATAATGTTTGCATTCTTCCAAGCTTCTGGTACAGTCGAGGTCATAAGGCATTGCGTATACAGGGTGGCTAGTTTTTCTAGCACGATGTCCCCTCCATCCTTCAACAGATCTGCTGTTACCTGATCCTCCCCAGCTGCTTTCCTCCTTTTCATTGCTTCTAAGGCTTTCTTTACTTCATCTTTCGTTACTGGCGGGATGACGCATTGCTGTGCACTGTTGTCTTTCTCATTAGCGCTCTGATTAAATTGGATACTGTACAGGTCTGTGTAGAACTCTTCGGCTACGTTAACTATCTCATCCATATTGCTAATGACATTGCCCTGCTTGTCTCTTAATGCATACATCTGGTTTTTACCTATGCCTAGTTTCCTCTTCACTGTTTTTAGGCTACCTCCGTTCTTTATAGCATGCTCGATTCTCTCCATATTAAACTTCCTTATGTCGGCTACCTGGCGCTTATTTATTAACTTTGATAGCTCCGTTAGTTCTATTCTATCGGTAGTGTTAGATGCCTTCATGTTTTGGCGCTTCTTAATCAGATCTTTCGTCACCGGAGATAGCTTCGCTGTATCTTTTCGAACTGTCCTACCGCCTACTTCTACTGCGCACTCCGTAATTTTTGATGTCAGGTTATCGTGCATTGAATGAACATCAAGATCATCTTCCTCAGTTGAAGCCGAGTATCTGTTTTGCAGCGCTATCCTAAACTCCTGTGCTTTCCCTCTTACGGCTAACTCGTTAATGGTCTTCTTCTTCGCTAGCTTCTTCCGTTCCCTCTTCAAGTCTAAGCTAATTCTAGACCTTACCATTCTATGGTCGCTGCAACGCACCCTTCCGAGGACGGCCACATCCCGAATGATGCCAGGTTTAGTGCATAGTATGAAGTCGATTTCATTTTTAATCTCACCATTGGGGCTCTTACAGGTCCACTTCCTGTTTTCTCGTTTGCGGAAGAAGGTATTCATGATCCGTAAATTATTTCTATCCGCGAATTCGACTAATAACTCTCCCCTGCTATTTCTAGAGCCTATCCCATAGTCACCTACCGCGTGGTCGTCAGCCTGCTTCTTGCCCACCTTCGCATTGAAGTCGCCCATCAGTACAGTGTACTGCGATTTTACTCTATTCATTGCTGATTCTACGTCCTCATAGAAGCTTTCAACGGTCTGGTCATCATGGCTGGATGTGGGCGCGTATTGATTGATTGATTACAAACGTCTTTATTTCTTCAATGTTCTCCGAACATGTGGGTGGACCGCCTAGTCCGGTAGTCCACTGGCTGCTGCTGCTGCGCTGGCCCTCCCCACCAGCCAGTGCTGACGGTCAGGATCATCGCTGAGCAGAATAGCCTCCCACTGCTCCTCCGAGGGGTTGGGAATGGGGTCAACTAAGGGATTATATTGGCATGCCCACACCATATGGTATAGGTTAGCTACCGCTCCACAATGTGGACACTGTGGAGAGTATAGTGTAGGGTACCACTGGTGTAATTTAGCTGGTGTTGGGTAGGTGTTGGTTTGTAGTCTCCTAAGGGTGTTCTCTTCTAACTTGTTGAGGGATTTGTGTGGTGTTGGGTACTCCTTTCTGGCTGTTCTGTATGGCGCAAGATTGTCAGCATACACTGCTAAGCCTATTAGGTCGCGGCACCTTTCATGGTCCTCAGGGGGAGACGTCCGGTATAGAAGAGCTCGGGCATGCCTGTGGGCGGCTTCGTTTCCTCCTGGTAGTTCCAGGTGACCGGGGAACCAGATTACTGAGACCTGGTTGGGTGGATGCTTAGTCAGCAATGACAACCCTGACTTGTGAATTAATCCGTTATTGAAGTTTCGACAGGCGTTCTGGGAATCAGTGAGCACAACGGCGTTGGGGTTAGATGCTACAGCTAATGCAATAGCTGCCTCCTCTGCGTGAGTGGGGTTAGATGTTTTCACCGAGGCGCAGTTCACCATCGACCCTGAAGGCGTTGAGACCACAATAGTCATGACTCCATTATTTGGTCCTGCTGCGTCCACGTAAAGGGTGTTAATTTGCTTGTCCCATTTCTTCTGCAGGGATTCACCTCTTGCTTTCCTCCTCTCGGTGTTATATGCGGGATGCATATTCCGCGGAATGGGGTGCACGTTTATGCGTCTTCTCACATCGCGTGGGACCTCTTCCCTTTGGTCAATTGTATAGGGCAGATTAACATGGATTTTATCGAGCAGTTCTCTGCCGGGTTTTGTGAGTGCGAGCCGATTCAGTTGTGAGAACCATTGTGCTTCCCACATCTCTTTGAGGGTATTATGTACTCCTAGAGCCATGAGCTTTGCTGTTGGCGTGGAGTTTGGTAGCCCCAGTGCCGTCTTGTAGGCTTTCCTGATGAGTACCTCCAACTTTTCAATTTCCGAACTGGAGAGGTTAAGGAATGCCGTCCCGTACATTATCCGAGAGATCACGAAAGCTTGCACTAAGCGGATGGTGTCCCTTTCCTTCATGCCATGGTGTTTATTTCGGATATGATGTATCATGCGGAGGATTTGCTCGGTGGATGTTGTAAGCTTCTTCATAGTGGTGGTGTTCTGTCGCCCCTGCGGGATATACTGCCCTAGTATCTTGATCTCCGTGGGTTTCTGTACTGGGTGGTTCTCTATATACACCGAGATGTTCTCCGCTAGGGGTGTCCTCGGGTTCTTCAGGATTAGCAACTGGGACTTTTCCGGCGCACACTGGAGACCTCTCTCCCTGGCGTACCGGTCCACCGTGTCGGCTGCTGCTTGAAGACGCTCCTCGATCTCGGCGTCACTCCCCGAGTTGCACCAGACAGTGATATCATCCGCATATAATGTGTGTTTGACGCCGGGGATTTCGGAAAGAAGGCCTGGTAGATCTTTCATAGCCAAATTGAACAAGAGGGGTGACAGTACCGCCCCTTGCGGAGTTCCCCTCGGGCCTAGAGTGATGGGATCTGATTTTATTCCACCGAAGTTTATAGTGGCTTGCCTGACTGATAAGAAGTTTTTGATATAGTTGTAGGTTCTTGCGCCACAGTTGGTATCGGCGAGGCTTTGCAGGATGTTTTTATGTAGAACGTTATCGAACGCTCCTTTCAAATCAAGTGCCAGGATGGCCCTTGTCTGTGACTTGGGAGGTGTCTCAAGGAGGTCTTTGTACAGGTACAAGAGGGCGTCCTGTGTCGATAGGTGAGGGCGAAAGCCGAATTGAGTATTAGGTAGGAGGTTGTTTTCTTCTAAGTATCTACTCAGTCTCGTGTTGATGACCCTCTCTATGAGCTTCCCCAAACACGAGGTCAGCGATATCGGTCGTAGATTATCCAGTTTAAGGGGTTTGTTCGCCTTCGTAGGCCTGCACCACTTTCAGCTTCTACCTCCTATTCAGCCTAATTACTATAGCTGCTACCCTCTCGTTAATACTGTAGAACTCCTCTACGTTGCCAGCTATATCCTTATTAATGAGGAAACCCACACCTAGTTCTCGTCTATCCTCTAACCCGCGATAGCACAGTATGTGTCCGTCCTTTAGTACTGTATACGCCTCACCTGTCCTCCTAACTTCGCTAAGCCCTATCACATCCCATTTAATTCCCGCTAGTTCCTCGAACAGCGCTGCTAGGCTAGCCTCACTAGCTAAAGTTCTAGCGTTAGACGTTGCCAGGTTCAGATTCCAATGGCGGCCTGTCCGGAGCCAGAGATTCTTAGCACCCTCCGCTGCGTCACAGGTCTGACCGCCGCCGTGGTCAGTTGCTCTGCAGCCGCTGGGGACTGTGGGCCGAGGGTTAATTGGTTTGATCATAGAAGGTTGTGGCCAAGTACTACACCAGGGTGGCCAAATCCTGCTCTGGTGAGAGAGTGCGTTGTCGGTTCTGGTCACCGAGATAAGGCCGCACTCCAGGCCTGGTTATGCAATTCCATCGACACGCGGATTTTTTTTTAAACCCGGTGGAGAATTGCGCGGCACCAGGATTTGAACCCCGGTCCTCTTGCACGCGAGGCGGATGTTCTACCTCTACGTCATCGCTGCATCTTCTACCCACTTAGGGGTAATTCCTTTCCCCGACTTTGTCCACAAACCACAAACGTATCGGAATAACGCGAGCGTGAAGCAACAAAGTAACACAGTCACCGTATGCTCCCTGTTTAATCCCATCAACTTCAGACGTTCGGTCAACGCAGAATCTGCGGCTCAATACAGGAATATGAAGCCGCCGCATGACAGCGCCCATTATTGTACCAGCTCGCCATTGCAGCGGCTGCCAAATCGGTACTGAAGCGTCCGGCTCGATACGACTGGAGCCGTTCAGTGGCTAACACTACTTTCGGCAGATATTCCACGCACGACAGGCAGAAAACATCGCGAGGCAAAGTGAGTCAGGCGCAGACCACTCACCTGATCAACGTCCGAAGCACCGGAAAGTTAAAGCGTAGACATCGAAGCGCGAGTGCTTTCTCTCATTCGAACACTTCTAAACGACGAGATCTGCCAACGCCACTTGGATCAAAAACACTTGAGCGTTTAGTTCTTATCCCGTGTCAGATGTCGCTGAAATGCAGTTTCCTAGACAGCGAGAACGGACTGCTTCTGGCAACAGCAGCTGGAGTGAGAGCGCAACTTGCAAAGGACCTCAGCGGCCGGTAATCGCGTCCCCCTATCAGAAATGGACGTCGCCTGCTTGCTGCATTGTGACACGCGAAACGATAAAACTGACTATTGCTATCACGAAAGTGCTTATATCGAAAGTGCTTATATCGGAGAGTGATCCAAGCTTGCTTTGTTGTGAGATGTGGGACAAAATAGGCCACCATCGTCTAGAAGGCGTTGACATAAAGAGCGTTATATCTTTGGTTTACTATACTCTAAAAAGGAGTGTGATTTTAGTCTTTTTGGGGGTAAACCACTTGTCGCTGAGCTAACACCTTTAGGAGGGTAAATTTCGCTATTTGCTCCAGACTAAAGTTTTAGTCCACAACAAACAGTATAAACGTTACACTCTCTCTAGTGTAAATGTACATGTTGAAAGGCAGTGCAAGTTTACGCTGCTGAAGACTGTAGTTGCACCTTTCAGGAAGACTGTTTTAGTCTACGAGAGTGTAAACGTTACTCTCTCTAGCATAAAGTTACACCTTGAAAGGCAGTGTAAGTTTTTTGTTGGCCAAGACTATAGTTACATCTTTTCAGAAAGACTATGTTTTAGTCCGCGACAAACAGTACGAATGTTACACTCTCTCTAGTGTAAAGTTACGTCTTGAAAGGCAGTATAAGTTTATGCTGCCAAAGATTATAGTTGCACCTTTTCAGGAATACTATATTTTAGTACAAAGGAGTTAACTCTTACTCCCACAGCAGCGTAAATTTATGCCATCAATACCAGTGCAACGTTAGGCTGTCTAGGAGTATTGATACATTTTTGAGAACGAGTGTTTTTTCCAGACAGCATAACTTCCACAGCAGCATAAAGCTTTACTGCTATGGGTTAATATTTCTTTCCAGAATGCAATCGCTGGCCTTCTAATCATGCAGAGTAGTGGTGCAATGTGTACACAAGAAGCAGGCATGTATAATGTGTAGTAGCGTGTTTTGGTTTAGACAGTGCAATACCAGAACAAGAGTTTTCACAACTGAAAAAAAGGACACCCCAAATGGCCTTTATTTTAAATAAGGTTCAATGTTCAAGGCTCGTTTATTACATGTATATGGTACAAGGTTAGAGAAAAGCATTGGAATACAGAAGGAGGTCCCAAAGTCAGAGACTGTGGAAGGTTACAGCGAAAATGCTCACAAGTCCACCTATTTCTTATCCTGGAGGGCAAGAAAGCAGGAGATACCTGGGCAGCAGATAAAAATACACACGCACTTAATACAACACTTAAAGAGGCATAGAAGGACGAGAGATTTTGTAATACAGTAACTTAAATGAACTGATGTTTTTTAGTTACAAAATTTCTGAAACAATCTGTGCTCAAGTGCTCGCATGAAATCAAGAAAAATAAACCGGCCCAAAAAAATTAGTTCTCACAATTCTTTGTTTCCTGAAAAAGTAAGGCAGATAGGTTCATGTGCCACAACATTGTGCCAAATTAAGGTTCCATCACAAAATGGCATCAACCGCTATAAGTAGGTGAAAACCATTTCATGCTCTGAGGCTACTAGATGTGTGCACCAAAAACTTAACTAGGGCTATATAATGCAGCAATGGCACTGCCGCGAGAAGAGCATTTTCCGATGCCTCTATATACCATAACCTCCTTGCAATAGCTACATAGAATTTAATTTATTCATTTTAGATGACAGCTAACTGGGGGCTTCCTGCATTGCAAATATAATATGGTGCGTGAGCATGTGTGCCATGAAAACACAAAAGTGACATCAGTTCCGTCAGAGCATGCTACAGTCAGAAAAAACTCAAGAACAAAGCAGCAGATGCCTCTCAAAAAGGCCCTTCAACCAATGGCACTGACCGCTTCTTCTGATGTCCCGGTTAGTCTGATTTAGGCTCTGTTTTATCCCTCTTCATCTGCCGCAGGACTTGCTATCAAGTTCCTGTCCCGTCCCCTTGTTGGACTCCGTGGTGGGTAGCTGGCACCATGACCGAAAAACAAA